>CATVIB010000099.1:0-29006 GCA_958336395.1 Ctenicera cuprea
AATTACAATTACAATTACAATTACAGTTACAATTACAATTACAGTTACAATTACAATTACAATTACAATTACAATTACAATTACAATTACAATTACAATTACAATTAAAATTACTATTACAATTACAATTACAATTAGAATTACAATTACAATTACAATTACAATTACAATTACAATTACAATTACAATTACAATTACAATTACAATTACAATTACAATTACAATTACAATTACAATTACAATTACAATTACAATTACAATTACAATTACAATTACAAGTACAATTACAATTACAATTACAATTACAATTACAATTACAATTACAATTACAATTACAATTACAAGGTTGAAGGTTGTGGTGTTTAAGGTTGGAGGTTTAGGAGTTGAAGGTTGAGGGGCTGAAGGTTGAAGGTTGAGGAGTTGAAGGTTGAAGGTTGAGGGGTTGAAGGTTGGAGGTTGAAGGTTGAGGGGTTGAAGGTTGAAGGTTGAGGGCTTGAAGGTTGAAGGTTGAGGTGTTTAAGGTTGGAGGTTTAGGAGTTGAAGGTTGAGGGGTTGAAGGTTGAAGGTTGAGAAGTTGAAGGTTTATGGTTGAGGGGTTGAAGGAGTTGAAGGTTGAAAGTTGAGGGGTTGAAGGTTAAAGGGTTGAAGGTTGAAGGAGTTGAAGGTTGAAGGTTGAGGGGTTGAAGGTTGAAGGTCGAAGGTTGCGGGGTTAAAGGTTGAAGGTTGAAGGAGTTGAAGGTTGAAGGTTGAGGGGTTGAAGGTTGGAGGTTGAACGTTGAGGGGTTGAAGGTTGAAGGTTGAGGGGTTGAAGGATGAAGGTTGAGGGGTTGAAGGTTGAAGGTTGATGGAATTGAAGGTTGAAAGTTGAGGGGTTGAAGGTTAAAGGTTGAAGGTTGGAGGAGTTGAAGGTTGAAGGTTGAGGGGTTGAAGGTTGAAGGTCGAAGGTTGAGTGGTTAAAGGTTGAAGGTTGAAGGAGTTGAAGGTTGAAGGTTGAGGGGTTGAAGGTTGGAGGTTGAACGTTGAGGGGTTGAAGGTTGAAGGATGAGGAGTTGAAGGTTGAAGGTTGAGGGGTTGAATGTTGAAGGTTGAGGGGTTGAAGGTTGAAGGTTGAGGGGTTGTAGGTTAAAGGTTGATGGGTTGAAGGTTGAGGGGTTGAAGGTTGAAGTTAGAGGGGTTGAAGGTTGATTGCTTGAAAGTTAAAGGTTGGGAAGTTAAAGGTTGAAGGTTAAGGGGTTGAATATTGAGGGGTTGAAGGTTGAAGATTGAGGGGTTGAAGGTTGAAGGTTGAAGGTTGAGAGGTTGAAGGTTAAAGGTTAAGTGGTTGAAGGTTGAAGGTTGAGGGACTGAATGTTGGGGATTTGAAGGTTGAAGGTTGAGGGCTTGAAGGTTGAAGGTTGAGGTGTTTAAGGTTGGAGGTTTAGGAGTTGAAGGTTAAAGGTTGAGGGGTTGAAGGTTGAATCTCGAAGGTTGAGGGGTTAAAGGTTGAAGGTTGAAGGAGTTGAAGGTTGAAGGTTGAGGGGTTGAAGGTTGGAGGTTGAACGTTGAGGAGTTGAAGGTTGAAGGTTGAGGGGTTGAAGGATGAAGGTTGAGGGGTTGAAGGTTGAAGGTTGAAGGAGTTGAAGGTTGAAAGTTGAGCGGTAGAAGGTTGAAGGTTGAGGGTTTGAAAGTTAAAGGTGAAGGGGTTGAAGGTCGAAGATTGAGGGGTTAAAGGTAGATGGTTGGCTGGTTGAAGGTTGAAAGTGGAGGGCTTGAGGATGAAGGTAGAAGGTTGAGTGGTTAAAGGTTGAAGGTTGAAGAAGTTGAAGGTTGAAAGTTGAGGGGTTGAAGGTTAAAGGTTAAAGGTTGAAGGAGTTGAAGGTTGAAGGTTGAGGGGTTGAAGGTTGGAGGTTGAGGGTTTGAAAGTTATAGGTGAAGGGGTTGAAGGTCGAAGGTTAAGGGGTTGAAGATCGAAGGTTGAGGGGTTAAAGGTTGAAGGTTGAAGGAGTTGATGGTTGAAAGTTGAGGGGTTGAAGGTTAAAGGTTGAAGGTTGAAGGAGTTGAAGGTTGAAGGTTGAGGGGTTGAAGGTTGAAGGTCGAAGGTTCAGGGGTTAAAGGTTGAAGGTTGAAGGAGTTGAAGGTTGAAGGTTGAGGGGTTGAAGGTTGGAGGTTGAACGTTGAGGGGTTGAAGGTTGAAGGTTGAGGAGTTGAAGGTTGAAGGTTGAGGGGTTGAAGGTTGAAGGTTGAGGGGTTGAAGGTTGAAGGTTGAGGGATTGAAGGTTAAAGGTTGATGGGTTGAAGGTTGAAGGTTGAACGTTGAGGGGTTGAAGGTTGAAGGTTGAGGGGTTGTAGGATGAAGGTTGAGGGGTTGAAGGTTGAAGGTTGAAGGAGTTGAAGGTTGAAAGTTGAGGGGTTGAAGGTTAAAGGTTGAAGGTTGGAGGAGTTGAAGGTTGAAGGTTGAGGGGTTGAAGGTTGAAGGTCGAAGGTTGAGGGGTTAAAGGTTGAAGGTTGAAGGAGTTGAAGGTCGAAGGTTGAGGGGTTGAAGGTTGGAGGTTGAACGTTGAGGGGTTGAAGGTTGAAGGATGAGGAGTTGAAGTTTGAAGGTTGAGGGGTTGAATGTTGAAGGTTGAGGGGTTGTAGGTTAAAGGTTGATGCATTGAAGATTGAGGGGTTGAAGGTTGAAGTTAGAGGGGTTGAAGGTTGAAGGTTGAGGGCTTGAAAGTTAAAGGTTGGGAAGTTAAAGGTTGAAGGTTAATGGGTTGAATATTGAGGGGTTGAAGGTTGAAGATTGAGGGGTTGAAGGTTGAAGGTTGAAGGTTGAGAGTTTGAAGGTTAAAGGTTAAGTGGTTGAAGGTTGAAGGTTGAGGGACTGAATGTTGGGGATTTGAAGGTTGAAGGTTGAGGGCTTGAAGGTTGAAGGTTGAGGTGTTTAAGGTTGGAGGTTTAGGAGTTGAAGGTTGAAGGTTGAGGGGTTGAAGGTTGAAGGTCGAAGGTTGAGGGGTTAAAGGTTGAAGGTTGAAGGAGTTGAAGGTTGAAGGTTGAGGGGTTGAAGGTTGGAGGTTGAACGTTGAGGGGTTGAAGGTTGAAGGTTGAGGGGTTGAAGGATGAAGGTTGAGGGGCTGAAGGTTGAAGGTTGAAGGAGTTGAAGGTTGAAAGTTGAGGGGTTGAAGGTTAAAGGTTGAAGGTTGAAGGAGTTGAAGGTTGAAGGTTGAGGAGTTGAAGGTTGAAGGTCGAAGGTTGATTGGTTAAAGGTTGAAGGTTGAAGGAGTTGAAGGTTGAAGGTTGAGGGGTTGAAGGTTGAAGGTCGAAGGTTGCGGGGTTAAAGGTTGAAGGTTGAAGGAGTTGAAGGTTGAAGGTTGAGGGGTTGAAGGTTGGAGGTTGAACGTTGAGGGGTTGAAGGTTGAAGGTTGAGGGGTTGAAGGATGAAGGTTGAGGGGTTGAAGGTTGAAGGTTGATGGAATTGAAGGTTGAAAGTTGAGGGGTTGAAGGTTAAAGGTTGAAGGTTGGAGGAGTTGAAGGTTGAAGGTTGAGGGGTTGAAGGTTGAAGGTCGAAGGTTGAGTGGTTAAAGGTTGAAGGTTGAAGGAGTTGAAGGTTGAAGGTTGAGGGGTTGAAGGTTGGAGGTTGAACGTTGAGGGGTTGAAGGTTGAAGGATGAGGAGTTGAAGGTTGAAGGTTGAGGGGTTGAATGTTGAAGGTTGAGGGGTTGAAGGTTGAAGGTTGAGGGGTTGTAGGTTAAAGGTTGATGGGTTGAAGGTTGAGGGGTTGAAGGTTGAAGTTAGAGGGGTTGAAGGTTGATTGCTTGAAAGTTAAAGGTTGGGAAGTTAAAGGTTGAAGGTTAAGGGGTTGAATATTGAGGGGTTGAAGGTTGAAGATTGAGGGGTTGAAGGTTGAAGGTTGAAGGTTGAGAGGTTGAAGGTTAAAGGTTAAGTGGTTGAAGGTTGAAGGTTGAGGGACTGAATGTTGGGGATTTGAAGGTTGAAGGTTGAGGGCTTGAAGGTTGAAGGTTGAGGTGTTTAAGGTTGGAGGTTTAGGAGTTGAAGGGTAAAGGTTGAGGGGTTGAAGGTTGAATCTCGAAGGTTGAGGGGTTAAAGGTTGAAGGTTGAAGGAGTTGAAGGTTGAAGGTTGAGGGGTTGAAGGTTGGAGGTTGAACGTTGAGGAGTTGAAGGTTGAAGGTTGAGGGGTTGAAGGATGAAGGTTGAGGGGTTGAAGGTTGAAGGTTGAAGGAGTTGAAGGTTGAAAGTTGAGCGGTAGAAGGTTGAAGGTTGAGGGTTTGAAAGTTAAAGGTGAAGGGGTTGAAGGTCGAAGGTTGAGGGGTTAAAGATAGATGGTTGGCTGGTTGAAGGTTGAAAGTGGAGGGCTTGAAGGATGAAGGTAGAAGGTTGAGTTGTTAAAGGTTGAAGGTTGAAGAAGTTGAAGGTTGAAAGTTGAGGGGTTGAAGGTTAAAGGTTAAAGGTTGAAGGAGTTGAAGGTTGAAGGTTGAGGGGTTGAAGGTTGGAGGTTGAGGGTTTGAAAGTTATAGGTGAAGGGGTTGAAGGTCGAAGGTTAAGGGGTTGAAGATCGAAGGTTGAGGGGTTAAAGGTTGAAGGTTGAAGGAGTTGATGGTTGAAAGTTGAGGGGTTGAAGGTTAAAGGTTGAAGGTTGAAGGAGTTGAAGGTTGAAGGTTGAGGGGTTGAAGGTTGAAGGTCGAAGGTTCAGGGGTTAAAGGTTGAAGGTTGAAGGAGTTGAAGGTTGAAGGTTGAGGGGTTGAAGGTTGGAGGTTGAACGTTGAGGGGTTGAAGGTTGAAGGTTGAGGAGTTGAAGGTTGAAGGTTGAGGGGTTGAAGGTTGAAGGTTGAGGGGTTGAAGGTTGAAGGTTGAGGGATTGAAGGTTAAAGGTTGATGGGTTGAAGGTTGAAGGTTGAACGTTGAGGGGTTGAAGGTTGAAGGTTGAGGCGTTGTAGGATGAAGGTTGAGGGGTTGAAGGTTGAAGGTTGAAGGAGTTGAAGGTTGAAAGTTGATGGGTTGAAGGTTAAAGGTTGAAGGTTGGAGGAGTTGAAGGTTGAAGGTTGAGGGGTTGAAGGTTGAAGGTCGAAGGTTGAGGGGTTAAAGGTTGAAGGTTGAAGGAGTTGAAGGTCGAAGGTTGAGGGGTTGAAGGTTGGAGGTTGAACGTTGAGGGGTTGAAGGTTGAATTACAATTACAATTACAATTACAATTACAATTACAATTACAATTACAATTACAATTACAATTACAATTACAATTACAATTACAATTACAATTACAATTACAATTACAATTACAATTACAATTACAATTACAATTACAATTACAATTACAATTACAATTACAATTACAATTACAATTACAATTACAATTACAATTACAATTACAATTACAATTACAATTACAATTACAATTACAATTACAATTACAATTACAATTACAATTACAATTACAATTACAATTACAATTACAATTACAATAAAATTGCAATTACAATTATGATTACAATTACAATTACAATTACAATTACAATTACAATTACAATTACAATTACAATTACAATTACAATTACAATTACAATTACAGTTACAATTACAAATACAATTACAATTACAATTACAATTACAATTACAATTACAATTACAATTACAATTACAATTACAATTACAATTACAATTACAATTACAATTACAATTACAATTACAATTACAGTTACAATTACAATTACAATTACAATTACAATTACAATTACAATTACAATTACTATTACAATTACAATTACAAGTACAATTACAATTACAATTACAATTACAATTACAATTACAATTACAATTACAATTACAATTACAATTACAATTACAATTACAATTACAATTACAATTACAATTACAATTACAATTACAATTACAATTGCAATTACAATTACAATTACAATTACAATTACAATTACAATTACAATTACAATTACAATTACAATTACAATTACAATTACAATTACAATTACAATTACAATTACAATTACAATTACAATTACAATTACAATTACAATTACAATTACAATTACAATTACAATTACAATTACAATTACAATTAAGATTACAATTAAATTTACAATTACAATTACAATTACAATTACAATTACAATTACAATTACAATTACCATTACAATTACAATTACAATTACAATTAAAATTACAATTACAATTACAATTACAATAACAATTACAATTACAATTACAATTACAATTACAATTACAATTACAATTACAATTACAATTACAATTACAATTACAATTACAATTACAATTACAATTACAATTACAATTACAATTACAAATACAATTACAATTACAATTACAATTACAATTACAATTACAATTACAATTACAATTACTATTAGAATTACAATTACAATTACAATTACAATTACAATTACAATTACAATTACAATTACAATTACAATTACAATTACAATTACAATTACAATTACAATTACAATTACAATTACAATTACAATTACAGTTACAATTACAATTACAATTACAATTACAATTACAATTACAATTACAATTACAATTACAATTACAATTACAATTACAATTACAATTACAATTACAATTACAATTACAATTACAATTACAATTACAATTACAATTACAATTACTATTAGAATTACAATTACAATTACAATTACAATTACAATTACAATTACAATTACAATTACAATTACAATTACAATTACAATTACAATTACAATTACAATTACAATTACAATTACAATTACAATTACAATTACAATTACAATTACAATTACAATTACAATTACAATTACAATTACAATTACAATTTTAATTACAATTACAATTACAATTACAATTACAATTACAATTACAATTACAATTACAATTACAATTACAATTACAATTACAATTACAATTACAATTACAATTACAGTTACAATTACAATTACAATTACAATTACAATTACAATTACAATTACAATTACAATTACAATTACAATTACAATTACAATTACAATTACAATTACAATGACAATTACAATTACAATTACAATAACAATTACAATTACAATTACAATTACAATTACAATTACAATTACAATTACAATTACAATTACAATTACAATTACAATTACAATTACAATTACAATTACAAATACAATTACAATTACAATTACAATTACAATTACACTTACAATTACAATTACAATTACAATTACAATTACAATTACAATTACAATTACAATTACAATTACAATTACAATTACAATTACAATTACAATTACAATTACAATTACAATTACAATTACAATTACAATTACAATTACAATTACATTTACAATTACAATTACAATTACAATTACTATTAGAATTACAATTACAATTACATTTACAATTACAATTACAGTTACAATTAGAATTACAATTACAAATACAATTACAATTACAATTACAATTACAATAACAATTACAATTACAATTACAATTACAATTACAATTACAATTACAATTACAATTACAATTACAATTACAATTACAATTACAATAACAATTACAATTACAATTACAATTACAATTACAATTACAATTACAATTACAATTACAAGTACAATTACAATTACAATTACAATTACAATTACAATTACAATTACAATTACAACTACAATTACAATTACAATTACAATTACAATTACAATTACAATTACAATTACAATTACAATTACAATTACAATTACAATTACAATTACAATTACAATTACAATTACAATTACAATTACAATTACAATTACAATTACAATTACAATTACAATTACAATTACAATTACAATTACAATTACAATTACAATTACAATTACAATTACAATTACAGTTACAATTACAATTACAATTACAATTACAATTACAATTACAATTACAATTACAATTACAATTACAATTACAATTACAATTACAATTACAATTACAATTACAATTACAATTACAATTACAATTACAATTACAATTACAATTACAATTACAATTACAATTACAATTACAATTACAATTACAATTACAATTACAATTACAATTACAATTACAATTACAATTACAATTACAATTACAATTACAATTACAATTACAATTACAATTACAATTACAATTACAATTACAATTACAATTACAATTACAATTACAATTACAATTACAATTACATTTACAATTACAATTACAATTACAATTACTATTAGAATTACAATTACAATTACATTTACAATTACAATTACAGTTACAATTAGAATTACAATTACAAATACAATTACAATTACAATTACAATTACAATAAAAATTACAATTACAATTACAATTACAATTACAATTACAATTACAATTACAATTACAATTACAATTATAATTACAATTACAATTACAATTACAATTACAATTACAATTACAATTACAATTACAATTACAATTACAATTACAATTACTATTAGAATTACAATTACAATTACATTTACAATTACAATTACAGTTACAATTAGAATTACAATTACAATTACAAATACAATTACAATTACAATTACAATTACAACTACAATTACAACCTTGAACCCCTCAACATTCAGCCTTCAACTCCTTCAACCTTCAACCTTCAACCCCTACACCTTCAACTTTCAACCCCTTAAACTTCAACGTTTAACCCTCAACCTTCAACGTTCAACGCCTCAAACTTCAACCTCCAACCTGCAACCTTCAACCTTCAACCTTTCAACATTCAACCGCTCTAACTTCAACCTTCAACCCCTCAACCTTCAACCCATCAACCTTTAACCTTCAACCCCTCAACCTGTAACCTTCAACCAGTCAACCTTCAATCTTCAGTCCTTCAACTTTCAATCTTAAACCCCACAACATTCAACCTTCAACCCCTCAACCATCAACCTTCAACTTCTCAACCTTCAACCTTCAAGCCCTCAACCTTCAACCTTCAACTCCCCAACATTCAGTCCCTCAACATTCTACCTTCAACCACTTAACCTTTAACCTTCAACCTCTCAACCTTCAACCTTCAACCTTCAACCTTCAACCCCTCAATCTTCAATTTTCAACCCCTCACTATTCAACCCCTTAACCTTCAACCTTCAACTTCCCAAAATTCAACTTTCAAGCCCTCAACCTTCAACCTTCAACCCCTCTAACTTCAACCTTCAACCCCTCAACCTTCAACCTTCAACCCCTCAACCTTCAACCTGCAACCTTCAACCCCTCAACCTTCAACCTTCAACTCCTCAACCTTCAACCTTCAACCCCTCAACCTTCAACCTCCAACCTTCAACCCCTCAACCTTCAACCTTCAACTCCTTCAACCTTCAACCTTTAACCCCTCAACCTTCGACCTTCAACCCCTCAACCTTCAACCTTCAACTCCTTCAACCTTCAACCTTCAACCCCTCAACCTTCATCCTTCAACCCCTCAACCTTCAACCTTCAACCAATCAACGTTCAACCTCCAACCTTCAACCCCTCAACCTTCAACCTTCAACCTGTCAGACTTCAACATTTAACTCCCCAACATTCAGTAACTTAACCTTCAACCTTCAACCACTTAACCTTTAACCTTCAACCCCTCAATCTTTAGCCTCAAACCTTCAACCCCTCAACCTTCATCCTTCAACACCTCAACCTTCAACCTTCAACCCCTCAACTTTCAACCTCCAACCTTCACCCCTCAACCTTCAACCTTCAACCTTCAACCTTTAACCCCTCAACCTTCGATCTTCAACCCCTTAACCTTCAACCTTTAACCACTCAACCTTCAACTTTCATCCTTCAAGCCCTCAACTTTCAACCATCAACCACCCAACCATCTATCTTTAACCCCTCTACCTTAGACCTTCAACCCCTTAACCTTTAACTTTCAAACACTCAGCCTTCAACCTTCTACCCCTCAACCTTCAACCTTCAACCTTCAACCCCTCAACCTTCAAACTTCAACCCCTCAACCTTCAACCTACAACCACTCAACCTTTAATCTTCAGACCCTCAACTTTCGACCCCTCAACCTTTATACTTCAGCCTCTCAATCTTTAACTTTCAACCCCTCAATCTTTAACCTTCAATGTTCCCCCCTTAACCTTCAACCTTCAACCCCTCAACGATCAACCTCCAACACCTCAACCTTCAACCTTCAACCCCTCAACCTTCAATTCCTAAACCATCAATCTTAAACACTTCAACTTTGTAAAATCAACCCCTCAACCTTTAACCTTCAACCTTCAACCCCTACACCTTCAACTTCCAACCCCTCAAACTTCAACGTTTAACCTTCAACCTTCAACGTTCAACGCCTCAAACTTCAACCTTCAACCTTCAACCTTCAACCTTCAACCTCCAACCTTCAACCCCTCAACCTTCAACCTTCAACTCCTTCAACCTTCAACCTTTAACCCCTCAACCTTCGATCTTCAACCGCTTAACCTTCAACCTTTAACCACTCAACCTTCAACCTTCATCCTTCAAGCCCTCAACTTTCAACCTTCAACCACCCAACCATCTATCTTTAATCCCTCAACCTTCGACCTTCATCCCCTTAACCTTTAACTTTCAAACCCTCAACCTTCAACCTTCTACCCCTCAACCTGTAACCTTCAACCAGTCAACCTTTAATCTTCAGTCCCTCAACTTTCAATCTTAAACCGCACAACCTTCAACCTTCAACCCCTCAACCATCAACCTTCAACTTCTCAACCTTCAACCTTCAACCCCTCAACCTTTAACTCCTAAACCTCCAACCTTAAACACCTCAACCTTCAACCTTCAAACCCTCAACCTTCAACCTTCAACTCCCCAACATTCAATCCCTCAATCTTCAACCTTCAACCACTAAACCTTTAACCTTCAACCTCTCAACCTTCAACCTCAAACCTTCAACCCCTCAATTTTCAACCTTCGACCCCTCAATATCCAACCCCTTAACCTTCAACCTTCAACTTCCCAACCTTTAACTTTCAAGCCCTCAACCTTCAACCTTCAACCCCTCTAACTTCAACCTTCAACCCCTCAACCTTCAACCCATCAACCTTTAACCTTCAACCCCTCAACCTGTAACCTTCAACCAGTCAACCTTCAATCTTCAGTCCCTCAACTTACAATCTTAAACCCCACAACCTTCAACCTTCAACCCCTCAACCATCAACCTTCAACTTCTCAACCTTCAACCTTCAACCCCTCAACCTTCAACTCCTAAACCTCCAACCTTAAACACCTCAACCTTCAACCTTCAAGCCCTCAACCTTCAACCTTCAACTCCCCAACATTCAGTCCCTCAACCTTCAACCTTCAACCACTTAACCTTTAACCTTCAACCTCTCAACCTTCAACCTTCAATCTTCAACCCCTCAATCTTCAACCTTAAACCTCTCAATATTCAACCCCTTAACCTTCAAACTTCAACTTCCCAACCTTCAACTTTCAAGCCCTCAACCTTCAACCTTCAACCCCTCTAACTTCAACCTTCAACCCCTCAACCTTCAACCCATCAACCTTTAACCTTCAACCCCTCAACCTTCAACCTTCAACCCCTCAACCTTCAACCTCCAACCTTCAACCCCTCAACCTTCAACCTTCAACTCCTCAACCTTCAACCTTCAACCCCTCAACCTTCAACCTCCAACCTTCAACCCCACAACCTTCAACATTCAACTCCTTCAACCTTCAAAATTCAACCCCTCAACCTTCGACCTTCAACCTTCAACCCCTCAACCTTCAACCTTCAACTCCTTCAACCTTCAACCTTCAACCTTCAACCCCTCAACCTTCAACCTTCAACCCCTCAACTGTCAACCTTCAACTCCTTCAACCTTCAACCTTCAACTCCTTCAACCTTCAACCTTTAACCCCTCAACCTTCGATCTTCAACCGCTTAACCTTCAACCTTTAACCACTCGACCTTCAACCTTCATCCTTCAAGCCCTCAACTTTCAACCTTCAACCACTCAACCATTTATCTTTAACCCCTCAACCTTCGACCTTCAACCCCTTAACGTTTAACTTTCAAACCCTCAACTTTCAACCTTCTAAACCTCAACCTGTAACCTTCAACCAGTCAACCTTCAATCTTCAGTCTCTCAACTTTCAATCTTCAACCTCTCCACCATCAACCTTCAACTTCTCAACCTTCAACCTTCAACCCCTCAACCTTCAACTCCTAAACCTCCAACCTTAAACACCACAACCTTCAACCTTCCAGCCCTCAACCTTCAACCTTCAACCACTTAACCTTTAACCTTCAACCTCTCAACCTTCAACCTTCAACCTTCAACCCCTCAATCTTCAACCTTCAACCCCTCAATATTCAACCCCTTAACCTTCAACCTTCAACTTCCCAACCTTCAACTTTCAAGCCCTCAACCTTCAACCTTCAACCCCTCTAACTTCAACCTTCAACCCCTCAACCTTCAACCCATCAACCTTTAACCTTCAACCCCTCAACCTTCAACCTTCAACCCCTCAACCTTCAACCTTCAATCCCTCAACCTTCAACCTTCAACTCCTCAACCTTCAACCTTCAACCCCTCAACGTTCAACCTCCAACCTTCAACCCCTCAACCTTCAACCTTCAACTCCTTCAACCTTCAACCTTTAACCAATCAACCTTCGACCTTCAACCTTCAACTCCTCAACCTTCAACCTTCAACTCCTTCAACCTTCAACCTTTAACCTTCAACCCCTCAACTTTCAACCTTCAACTCCTTCAACCTTCAACCTTCAGCCCCTCAACCTTCATCCTTCAACCCCTCAACCTTCAACCTTCAACCCCTCAACGTTCAACCTCCAACCTTCAACCCCTCAACCTTCAACCTTCAACTCCTTCAACCTTCAACCTTTAACCCCTCAACCTTCGACCTTCAACCTTCAACCCCTCAACCTTCAACCTTCAACTCCTAAACCTCCAACCTTAAACACCTCAACCTTCAACCTTCAAGCCCTCAACCTTCAACCTTCAAATCCCCAACATTCAGTCCCTCAACCTTCAACCTTCAACCACTTAACCTTTAACCTTCAAACTCTCAACCTTCAACCTTCAACCTTCAACCCCTCAATCTTCAACCTTCAACCCCTCAATATTCAACCCCTTAACCTTCAACCTTTAACTTCCCAACCTTTAACTTTCAAGCCCTCAACCTTCAACCTTCAACCCCTCTAACTTCAACCTTCAACCCCTCAATCTTCAATGCATCAACCTTTAACCTACAACCCCTCAACCTTCAACATTCAACCCCTCAACCTTCAAACTTCAACTCCTCATCCTTCAACCTTCAACCCCTCAACGTTCAACCTCCAACCTTCAACCCCTCAACCTTCGACCTTCAACTCCTTCAACCTTCAACCTTTAACCCCTCAACCTTCGACCTTCAACCTTCAACCCCTCAGCCTTCAACCTTCAACTCCTCCAACCTTCAACCTTTAACCTTCAACCCCTCAACTTTCAACCTTCAACTCCTTCAACCTTCAACCTTCAACCCCTCAACCTTCATCCTACAACCCCTCAACCTTCAACCTTCAACCCCTCAACGTTCAACCTTCAACCTTCAACCCATCAACCTTTAACCTTCAATCCCTCAACCTTCAACCTTCAACCCCTCAACCTTCAACCTTCAACCCCTCAACCTTCAACCTTCAACTCCTCAACCTTCAACCTTCAACCCCTCAACGTTCAACCTCCAACCTTCAACCCCTCAACCTTCAACCTTCAACTCCTTCAACCTTCAACCTTTAACCCCTGAACCTTCGACCTTCAACCTTCAACCCCTCAACCTTCAACCTTCAACTCCTTCAACCTTCAACCTTTAACCTTCAACCCCTCAACTTTCAACCATCAACTCCTTCAACCTTCAACCTTTAACCCCTCAACCTTCGATCTTCAACCCCTTAACCTTCGACCTTCAACCCCTTCACCTATAACTTTCAAACCCTCAACCTCCAACCTTCAACCCCTCAACCTTCAACCTTCAACTCCTTCAACCTTTAACCTTTAACCTTCAACCCCTCAACTTTCAACCTTCAACTTCTTCAACCTTCAACCTTTAACCACTCAACCTTCTACCTTCATCCTTCAAGCCCTCCACTTTCAACCTTCAACCAGCCAACCATCTATCTTTAACCCCTCAACCTTCGACCTTCAACCCCTTCACCTTTAACTTTCAAACCCTCAACCTTCAACCTTCTACCGCTCAACTTTCAACCTTCAACTCCTTCAACCTTCAACCTTCAACCCCTCAACCTTCATCCTTCAACCCCTCAACCTTCAACCTTCAACTCCTCAACGTTCAATCTCCCTCTTGAAGGTTGAAGGTTGAGGGACTGAATGTTGGGGATTTGAAGGTTGAAGGTTGAGGGCTTGAAGGTTGAAGGTTGAGGTGTTTAAGGTTGGAGGTTTAGGAGTTGAAGGTTGAAGGTTGAGGGGTTGAAGGTTGAAGGTCGAAGGTTGAGGGGTTAAAGGTTGAAGGTTGAAGGAGTTGAAGGTTGAAGGTTGAGGGGTTGAAGGTTGGAGGTTGAACGTTGAGGGGTTGAAGGTTGAAGGTTGAGGGGTTGAAGGATGAAGGTTGAGGGGCTGAAGGTTGAAGGTTGAAGGAGTTGAAGGTTGAAAGTTGAGGGGTTGAAGGTTAAAGGTTGAAGGTTGAAGGAGTTGAAGGTTGAAGGTTGAGGAGTTGAAGGTTGAAGGATGAGGAGTTGAAGGTTGAAGGTTGAGGGGTTGAATGTTGGGGAGTTGAAGGTTGAAGGTTGAGGGCTTGAAGGTTGAAGGTTGAGGTGTTTAAGGTTGGAGGTTTAGGAGTTGAAGGTTGAGGGGTTGAAGGTTGGAGGTTGAACGTTGAGGGGTTGAAGGTTGAAGGATGAGGAGTTGAAGGTTGAAGGTTGAGGGGTTGAATGTTGAAGGTTGAGGGGTTGAAGGTTGAAGGTTGAGGGGTTGTAGGTTAAAGGTTGATGGGTTGAAGGTTGAGGGGTTGAAGGTTGAAGTTAGAGGGGTTGAAGGTTGATTGCTTGAAAGTTAAAGGTTGGGAAGTTAAAGGTTGAAGGTTAAGGGGTTGAATATTGAGGGGTTGAAGGTTGAAGATTGAGGGGTTGAAGGTTGAAGGTTGAAGGTTGAGAGGTTGAAGGTTAAAGGTTAAGTGGTTGAAGGTTGAAGGTTGAGGGACTGAATGTTGGGGATTTGAAGGTTGAAGGTTGAGGGCTTGAAGGTTGAAGGTTGAGGTGTTTAAGGTTGGAGGTTTAGGAGTTGAAGGTTAAAGGTTGAGGGGTTGAAGGTTGAATCTCGAAGGTTGAGGGGTTAAAGGTTGAAGGTTGAAGGAGTTGAAGGTTGAAGGTTGAGGGGTTGAAGGTTGGAGATTGAACGTTGAGGAGTTGAAGGTTGAAGGTTGAGGGGTTGAAGGATGAAGGTTGAGGGGTTGAAGGTTGAAGGTTGAAGGAGTTGAAGGTTGAAAGTTGAGCGGTAGAAGGTTGAAGGTTGAGGGTTTGAAAGTTAAAGGTGAAGGGGTTGAAGGTCGAAGGTTGAGGGGTTAAAGATAGATGGTTGGCTGGTTGAAGGTTGAAAGTGGAGGGCTTGAAGGATGAAGGTAGAAGGTTGAGTGGTTAAAGGTTGAAGGTTGAAGAAGTTGAAGGTTGAAAGTTGAGGGGTTGAAGGTTAAAGGTTAAAGGTTGAAGGAGTTGAAGGTTGAAGGTTGAGGGGTTGAAGGTTGGAGGTTGAGGGTTTGAAAGTTATAGGTGAAGGGGTTGAAGGTCGAAGGTTAAGGGGTTGAAGATCGAAGGTTGAGGGGTTAAAGGTTGAAGGTTGAAGGAGTTGATGGTTGAAAGTTGAGGGGTTGAAGGTTAAAGGTTGAAGGTTGAAGGAGTTGAAGGTTGAAGGTTGAGGGGTTGAAGGTTGAAGGTCGAAGGTTCAGGGGTTAAAGGTTGAAGGTTGAAGGAGTTGAAGGTTGAAGGTTGAGGGGTTGAAGGTTGGAGGTTGAACGTTGAGGGGTTGAAGGTTGAAGGTTGAGGAGTTGAAGGTTGAAGGTTGAGGGGTTGAAGGTTGAAGGTTGAGGGGTTGAAGGTTGAAGGTTGAGGGATTGAAGGTTAAAGGTTGATGGGTTGAAGGTTGAAGGTTGAACGTTGAGGGGTTGAAGGTTGAAGGTTGAGGGGTTGTAGGATGAAGGTTGAGGGGTTGAAGGTTGAAGGTTGAAGGAGTTGAAGGTTGAAAGTTGAGGGGTTGAAGGTTAAAGGTTGAAGGTTGGAGGAGTTGAAGGTTGAAGGCTGAGGGGTTGAAGGTTGAAGGTCGAAGGTTGAGGGGTTAAAGGTTGAAGGTTGAAGGAGTTGAAGGTCGAAGGTTGAGGGGTTGAAGGTTGGAGGTTGAACGTTGAGGGGTTGAAGGTTGAAGGATGAGGAGTTGAAGTTTGAAGGTTGAGGGGTTGAATGTTGAAGGTTGAGGGGTTGTAGGTTAAAGGTTGATGCATTGAAGATTGAGGGGTTGAAGGTTGAAGTTAGAGGGGTTGAAGGTTGAAGGTTGAGGGCTTGAAAGTTAAAGGTTGGGAAGTTAAAGGTTGAAGGTTAAGGGGTTGAATATTGAGGGGTTGAAGGTTGAAGATTGAGGGGTTGAAGGTTGAAGGTTGAAGGTTGAGAGTTTGAAGGTTAAAGGTTAAGTGGTTGAAGGTTGAAGGTTGAGGGACTGAATGTTGGGGATTTGAAGGTTGAAGGTTGAGGGCTTGAAGGTTGAAGGTTGAGGTGTTTAAGGTTGGAGGTTTAGGAGTTGAAGGTTGAAGGTTGAGGGGTTGAAGGTTGAAGGTCGAAGGTTGAGGGGTTAAAGGTTGAAGGTTGAAGGAGTTGAAGGTTGAAGGTTGAGGGGTTGAAGGTTGGAGGTTGAACGTTGAGGGGTTGAAGGTTGAAGGTTGAGGGGTTGAAGGATGAAGGTTGAGGGGCTGAAGGTTGAAGGTTGAAGGAGTTGAAGGTTGAAAGTTGAGGGGTTGAAGGTTAAAGGTTGAAGGTTGAAGGAGTTGAAGGTTGAAGGTTGAGGAGTTGAAGGTTGAAGGTCGAAGGTTGATTGGTTAAAGGTTGAAGGTTGAAGGAGTTGAAGGTTGAAGGTTGAGGGGTTGAAGGTTGGAGGTTGAACGTTGAGGGGTTGAAGGTTGAAGGTTGAGGAGTTGAAGGTTGAAGGTTGAGGGATTGAAGGTTGAAGGTTGAGGGGTTGAAGGTTGAAGGTTGAGGGGTTGAAGGTTAAAGGTTGATGGGTTGAAGGTTGAGGGGTTGAAGGTTGAAGTTAGAGGGGTTGAAGGTTGAAGGTTGAGGGCTTGAAAGTTGAAGGTTGGGAAGTTGAAGGTTGAAGGTTAAGGGGTTGAATATTGAGGGGTTGAAGGTTGAAGATTGAGGGGTTGAAGGTTGAAGGTTGAAGGTTGAGAGGTTGAAGGTTAAAGGTTAAGTGGTTGAAGGTTGAAGGTTGAGGGCTGGAAGGTTGAAGGTTGTGGTGTTTAAGGTTGGAGGTTTAGGAGTTGAAGGTTGAGGGGTTGAAGGTTGAAGGTTGAGAAGTTGAAGGTTGATGGTGGAGAGGTTGAAGATTGAAAGTTGAGAGACTGAAGATTGAAGGTTGACTGGTTGAAGGTTACAGGTTGAGGTTTAGAAGGTTGAAAGTTGAGGGTTTGAAAGTTAAACGTTAAGGGGTTGAAGGTCGAAGGTTGAGGGGTTAAAGATAAATGGTTGAGTGGTTGAAGGTTGAAAGTTGAGGGCTTGAAGGATGAAGGTTGAAGGTCGAGTGGTTAAAGGTTGAAGGTTAAGCGGTTGAAGATCGAAGGTTGAGGGGTTAAAGGTTGAAGGTTGAAGGAGTTGAAGGTTGAAGGTTGAAGGAGTTGAAGGTTGACAGTTGAGGGGTTGAAGGTTGAAGGTTGAGGGGTTGAAGGTTGAAGGTTGAAGGTTGAAGGAGTTGAAGGTTGAAGGTTGAGGGGTTGAAGGTTGAAGGTCGAAGGTTGAGGGGTTGAATTTTGAAGGTTGAAGGAGTTGAATGTTGAAGGTTGTGGGGTTGAAGGTTGGAGGTTGAAGGTTGAGGGGTTGAAGGTTGAAGGTTGAGGAGTTGAAGGTTGAAGGTTGAGGGGTTGAAGGTTGGAGGTTGAAGGTTGAGGGGTTGAAGGTTGAAGGTTGAGGGGTTGAAGGTTAAAGGTTGATGGGTTGAAGGTTGAGGGGTTGAAGGTTGAAGTTAGAGGGGTTGAAGGTTGAAGGTTGAGGGCTTGAAAGTTGAAGGTTGGGAAGTTGAAGTTTGAAGGTTAAGGGGTTGAATATTGAGAGGTTTAAGGTTGAAGATTGAGGGGTTGAAGATTGAAGGTTGAAGGTTGAGAGGTTGAAGGTTAAAGGTTAAGTGGTTGAAGGTTGAAGGTTGAGGGACTGAATGTTGGGGAGTTGAAGGTTGAAGGTTGAGGGCTTGAAGGTTGAAGGTTGAGGTGTTTAAGGTTGGAGGTTTAGGAGTTGAAGGTTGAGGGGTTGAAGGTTGAAGGTTGAGAAGTTGAAGGTTGATGGTTGAGGGGTTGAAGGTTGAAGGTTGTGGGGTTTAAGATTGTAAGTTGAGGGACTGAAGATTGAAGGTTGACTGGTTGAAGGTTACAGGTTGAGGGGTTGAAGGTTAAAGGTTGATGGGTTGAAGGTTGAGGGGTTGAAGGTTGAAGTTAGAGGGGTTGAAGGTTGAAGGTTGAGGGCTTGAAAGTTAAAGGTTGGGAAGTTGAAGGTTGAAGGTTAAGGGGTTGGATATTGAGGGGTCGAAGGTTGAAAATTGAGGGGTTGAAGGTTTGAGGTTGAAGGTTGAGAGGTTGAAGGTTAAAGGTTTAGTGGTTGAAGGTTGAAGATTGAGGGATTGAATGTTGGGGAGTTGAAGGTTGAAGGTTGAGGGTTTGAAGGTTGAAGGTTGAGGTGTTTAAGGTTGGAGGTTTAGGAGTTAAAGGTTGAGGGGTTGAAGGTTGAAGGTTGAGAAGTTGAAGGTTGATGGTTGAGGGGTTGAAGGTTGAAGGTTGTGCGGTTTAAGATTGAAAGTTGAGGGACTGAAGATTAAAGGTTGACTGGTTGAAGGTTACAGGTTGAGGGGTAGAAGGTTGAAGGTTGAGGGTTTGAAAGTTAAAGGTTAAGGGGATGAAGGTCGAAGGTTGAGGGATTAAAGATAGATGGTTGGGTGGTTGAAGGTTGAAAGTTGAGGGCTTGAAGGATGAAGGTTGAAGGTTGAGTGGTTAAAGGTTGAAGGTTAAGCGGTTGAAGATCGAAGGTTGAGGGGTTAAAGGTTGAAGGTTGAAGGAGTTGAAGGTTGAAGGTTGAGGGGTTGAAGGTTGGAGGTTGAAGGTTGAAGGTTGAAGGTTGAAGGTTGAAGTTTGAGGCGTTGAACGTTGAAGGTTGAAGGTTAAACGTTGAAGTTTGAGGGGTTGGAAGTTGAAGGTGTAGGGGTTGAAGGTTGAAGGTTAAAGGTTGAGGGGTTGATTTTACAAAGTTGAAGTGTTTAAGATTGATGGTTTAGGAATTGAAGGTTGAGGGGTTGAAGGTTGAAGGTTGAGGTGTTGGAGGTTGATCGTTGAGGGGTTGAAGGTTGAAGGTTAAGGGGGGAACATTGAAGGTTAAAGATTGAGGGGTTGAAAGTTAAAGATTGAGAGGCTGAAGTATAAAGGTTGAGGGGTCGAAAGTTGAGGGTCTGAAGATTAAAGGTTGAGTGGTTGTAGGTTGAAGGTTGAGGGGTTGAAGTTTGAAGGTTGAGGGGTTGAAGGTTGAAGGTTGAAGGTTGAGGGGTAGAAGGTTGAAGGCTGAGTGTTTGAAAGTTAAAGGTTAAGGGGTTGAAGGTCTAAGGTAGAGGGGTTAAAGATAGATGGTTGGGTGGTTGATGGTTGAAAGTTGAGGGCTTGAAGGATGAAAGTTGAAGGTTGAGTGGTTAAAGGTTGAAGGTTAAGGGGTTGAAGATCGAAGGTTGAGGGGTTAAAGGTTGAAGGTTGAAGGTTGAAGGTTGAGGGGTGAAGGTTGGAGGTTGAAAGTTGAGGGGTTGAAGGTTGAAGGTTGAGGTGTTGAAGGATGAAGGTTGAGGGGTTGAAGGTTTGAGGCTAAAGATTGAGGGGTTGAAGGTTAAAGGTTAAGTGGTTGAAGGTTGAAGGTTAAGTTACTGAATGTTGGGGAGTTAAATGTTGAAGTCTGACAGGTTGAAGGTTGAAGGTTGAGGGGTTGAAGGTTGGAGGTTGAACGTTGATTGGTTGAAGGTTGAAGGTTGAGGGGTTGAAGGATGAAGGTTGAGGGGTTGAAGGTTGAAGGTTGAAGGATTTGAAGGTTGAAAGTTGAGGGGTTGAAGGTTAAAGGTTGAAGGTTGAAGGAGTTGAAGGTTGAAGGTTGAGGGGTTGAAGGTCGAAGGTTGAGGGGTTAAAGGTTGAAGGTTGAAGGAGTTGAAGGTTGAAGGTTGAGGGGTTGAAGGTTGGAGGTTGAAGGTTGAGGGGTTGAAGGTTGAAGGTTGAGGAGTTGAAGGTTGAAGGTTGAGGGGTTGAAGGTTGCAGGTTGAAGGTTGAGGGGTTGAAGGTTGAAGGTTGAGGGGTTGAAGGTTGAAGTTAGAGGGGTTGAAGGTTGAAGGTTGAGGGCTTGAAAGTTGAATTTTGGGAAGTTGAAGGTTGAAGGTTAAGGGGTTGAATAGTGAGGGGTTGAAAATTGAAGATTGAGGGGTTGAAGGTTGAAGGTTGAAGGTTGAAGGTTGAGAGGTTGAAGGTTAAAGGTTAAGTGGTTGAAGGTAGAATGTTGAGGGACTGAATGTTGGGGAGTTGAAGGTTGAAGGTTGAGGGCTTGAAGGTTGAAGGTTGAGAAGTTGAAGGTTGATGGTTGAGGGGTTGAAGGTTGAATGTTGTGGGGTTTAAGATTGAAAGTTGAAGGACTGAAGATTGAAGGTTGACTGGTTGAAGGTTACAGGTTGAGGGGTTGAAGGTTAAAGGTTGATGGGTTGAAGGTTGAGGGGTTGAAGGTTGAAGTTAGAGCGGTTGAATGTTGAAAGGTTGAAGGTTGAAGGTTGCAGGTTGGAGGTTGAAGTTTGAGGCGTTGAACGTTGAAGGTTGAGGGTTAAACGTTGAAGTTTAAGGGGTTGAAAGTTGAAGGTGTAGGGGTTGAAGGTTGAAGGTTGAAGGAGTTGAAGGCTGAATGTTGAGGGGTTCAAGGTTGTAATTGTAGTTGTAATTGTAATTGTAATTGTAATTGTATTTGTAATTGTAATTGTAATTCTAATTGTAACTGTAATTGTAATTGTAAATGTAATTGTAATTGTAATTCTAATAGTAATTGTAATTGTAATTGTAATTGTAATTGTAATTGTAATTGTAATTGTAATTGTAATTGTAATTGTAATTGTAATTGTAATTGTAATTATAATTGTAATTGTAATTGTAGTTGTAATTGTAATTGTAATTGTAATTGTAATTGTAATTGTAATTGTAATTTTTATTGTAATTGTAATTGTAATTGTAATTGTATTTGTAATTGTAATTCTAATTGTAACTGTAATTGTAATTGTAAATGTAATTGTAATTGTAATTCTAATAGTAATTGTAATTGTAATTGTAATTGTAAATGTAATTGTAATTGTAATTGTAATTGTAATTGTAATTGTAATTGTAATTGTAATTGTAATTGTAATTGTAATTGTAATTGTAATTGTAATTGTAATTGTAATTGTAATTGTAATTGTAATTGTAATTGTAATTGTAATTGTAATTGTAATTGTAATTGTAATTGTAATTGTAATTGTAATTGTAATTGTAATTGTAATTGTAATTGTAATTGTAATTGTAATTGTAATTGTAATTGTAATTGTAATTGTAATTGTAATTGTAATTGTAATTGTAATTGTAATTGTAATTGTAATTGTAATTGTAATTGTAATTGTAATTGTAATTGTAATTGTAATTGTAATTGTAATTGTAATTGTAATTGTAATTGTAATTGTAATTGTAATTGTAATTGTAATTGTAATTGTAATTGTAATTGTAATTGTAATTGTAATTGTAATTGTAATTGTAATTGTAATTGTAATTGTAATTGTAATTGTAATTGTTATTGTAATTGTAATTGTAATTGTAATTGTAATTGTAATTGTAATTGTAATTGTAATTGTAATTGTAATTGTAATTGTAATTGTAATTGTAATTGTAATTGTAATTGTAATTGTAATTGTAATTGTAATTGTAATTGTAATTGTAATTGTAATTGTAATTGTAATTGTAATTGTAATTGTAATTGTAATTGTAATTGTAATTGTAATTGTAATTGTAATTGTAATTGTAATTGTAATTGTAATTGTAATTGTAAGTGTAATTGTAATTGTAATTGTAATTGTAATTGTAATTGTAATTGTAAGTGTAATTGTAATTGTAATTGTAATTGTAATTGTATTTGTAATTGTAATTGTAATTGTAATTGTAATTGTAATTGTAATTGTAATTGTAATTGTAATTGTAATTGTAATTGTAATTGTAATTGTAATTGTAATTGTAATTGTAATTGTTATTGTAATTGTAATTGTAATTGTCATTGTAATTGTAATTGTAATTGTAATTGTAATTGTAATTGTAATTGTAATTGTAATTGTAATTGTAATTGTAATTGTAATTGTAATTGTAATTGTAATTGTAACTGTAATTGTAATTGTAATTGTAATTGTAATTGTAATTGTAATTGTAATTGTAATTGTAATTGTAATTGTAATTGTAATTGTAATTGTAATTGTAATTGTAATTGTAATTGTAATTAAAATTGTAATTGTAATTGTAATTGTAATTGTAATTGTAATTGTAATTGTAATTGTAATTGTAATTGTAATTGTAATTGTAATTGTAATTGTAATTGTAATTGTAATTGTAATTGTAATTGTAATTGTAATTGTAATTGTAATTGTAATTGTAATTGTAATTGTAATTCTAATAGTAATTGTAATTGTAATTGTAATTGTAATTGTAATTGTAATTGTAATTGTAATTGTAATTGTAATTGTAATTGTAATTGTAATTGTAATTGTAATTGTAATTGTAATTGTAATTGTAATTGTAATTGTAATTGTAATTGTAATTGTAATTGTAATTGTAACTGTAATTGTAATTGTAATTGTAATTGTAATTGTAATTGTAATTGTAATTGTAATTGTAATTGTAATTGTAATTGTAATTGTAATTGTAATTGTAATTGTAATTGTAATTGTAATTGTAATTGTAATTGTAATTGTAATTGTAATTGTAATTGTAATTGTAATTGTAATTGTAATTGTAATTGTAATTGTAATTGTAGTTGTAATTGTAATTGTAATTGTAATTGTAATTGTAATTGTAATTGTAATTGTACTTGTAATTGTAATTGTAATTGTAATTGTAATTGTAATTGTAATTGTAATTGTAATTGTTATTGTAATTGTAATTGTAATTGTAATTGTAATTGTAATTGTAATTGTAATTGTAATTGTAATTGTAATTGTAATTGTTATTGTAATTGTAATTGTAATTGTAATTGTATTTGTAATTATAATTCTAATTGTAACTGTAATTGTAATTGTAAATGTAATTGTAATTGTAATTCTAATAGTAATTGTAATTGTAATTGTAATTGTAAATGTAATTGTAATTGTAATTGTAATTGTAATTGTAATTGTAATTGTAATTGTAATTGTAATTGTAATTGTAATTGTAATTGTAATTGTAATTGTAATTGTAATTGTAATTGTAATTGTAAGTGTAATTGTAATTGTAATTGTAATTGTAATTGTATTTGTAATTGTAATTGTAATTGTAATTGTAATTGTAATTGTAATTGTAATTGTAATTGTAATTGTAATTGTAATTGTAATTGTAATTGTAATTGTAATTGTTATTGTAATTGTAATTGTAATTGTCATTGTAATTGTAATTGTAATTGTAATTGTAATTGTAATTGTAATTGTAATTGTAATTGTAATTGTAATTGTAATTGTAATTGTAACTGTAATTGTAATTGTAATTGTAATTGTAATTGTAATTGTAATTGTAATTGTAATTGTAATTGTAATTGTAATTGTAATTGTAATTGTAATTGTAATTGTAATTGTAATTAAAATTGTAATTGTAATTGTAATTGTAATTGTAATTGTAATTGTAATTGTAATTGTAATTGTAATTGTAATTGTAATTGTAATTGTAATTGTAATTGTAATTGTAATTGTAATTGTAATTGTAATTGTAATTGTAATTGTAATTGTAATTGTAATTGTAATTGTAATTGTAATTCTAATAGTAATTGTAATTGTAATTGTAATTGTAATTGTAATTGTAATTGTAATTGTAATTGTAATTGTAATTGTAATTGTAATTGTAATTGTAATTGTAATTGTAATTGTAATTGTAATTGTAATTGTAATTGTAATTGTAATTGTAATTGTAATTGTAATTGTAATTGTAATTGTAATTGTAATTGTAATTGTAATTGTAATTGTAATTGTAATTGTAATTGTAATTGTAATTGTAATTGTAATTCTAATAGTAATTGTAATTGTAATTGTAATTGTAATTGTAATTGTAATTTTAATTGTAATTGTAATTGTAATTGTATTTGTAATTGTAATTGTAATTGTAATTGTAATTGTAATTGTAATTGTAATTGTAATTGTAATTGTAATTGTAATTGTAATTGTAATTGTAATTGTAATTGTAATTGTAATTGTTATTGTAATTGTAATTGTAATTGTCATTGTAATTGTAATTGTAATTGTAATTGTAATTGTAATTGTAATTGTAATTGTAATTGTAATTGTAATTGTAATTGTAATTGTAATTGTAATTGTAATTGTAATTGTAACTGTAATTGTAATTGTAATTGTAATTGTAATTGTAATTGTAATTGTAATTGTAATTGTAATTGTAATTGTAATTGTAATTGTAATTGTAATTGTAATTGTAATTGTAATTGTAATTGTAATTGTAATTGTAATTGTAATTGTAATTGTAATTGTAATTGTAATTGTAATTGTAATTGTAATTGTAATTGTAATTGTAATTGTAATTGTAATTGTAATTGTAATTGTAATTGTAATTGTAATTGTAATTGTAATTGTAATTGTAATTGTAATTGTAATTGTAATTGTAATTGTAATTGTAATTGTAATTGTAATTGTAATTGTAATTGTAATTGTAATTGTAATTGTAATTGTAATTGTAATTGTAATTGTAATTGTAATTGTAATTGTAATTGTAATTGTAATTGTAATTGTAATTGTAATTGTAATTGTAATTGTAATTGTAATTGTAATTGTAATTGTAATTGTAATTGTAATTGTAATTGTAATTGCAATTGTAAGTGTAATTGTAATTGTAATTGTAATTGTAATTGTAATTGTAATTGTAATTGTAATGGTAATTGTAATTGTAATTGTAATTGTAATTGTAATTGTAATTGTAATTGTAATTGTAATACAATTACAATTACAATTACAATTACAATTACAATTACAATTACAATTACAATTACAATTACAATTACAATTACAATTACAATTACAATTACAATTACAATTACAATTACAATTACAATTACAATTACAATTACAATTACAATTACAATTACAATTACAATTACAATTACAATTACAATTACAATTACTATTAGAATTACAATTACAATTACATTTACAATTACAATTACAGTTACAATTAGAATTAGAATTACAATTACAAATACAATTACAATTACAATTACAATTACAATTACAATTACAATTACAATTACAATTACAATTACAATTACAATTACAATTACAATTACAATTACAATTACAATTACAATTACAATTACAATTACAATTACAATTACAATTACAATTACAATTACAATTACAATTACGATTACGATTACGATTACGATTACGATTACAATTACAATTACAATTACAATTACAATTACAATTACAATTACAATTACAATTACAATTACAATTACAATTACAATTACAATTACAATTACAATTACAATTACAATTACAATTACAATTACAATTACAATTACAATTACAATTACAATTACAATTACAATTACAATTACAATTACAATTACAATTACAATTACAAATACAATTACAATTACAATTACAATTACAATTACAATTACAATTACAATTACAATTACAATTACAATTACAATTACAATTACAATTACAATTACAATTACAATTACAGTAATTGTAATTGTAATTGTTTGTAATTGTAATTGTAATTTTAATTGTAATTGCAATTGTAATTGTAATTGTAATTGTAATTGTAATTGTAATTGTAATTGTAATTGTAATTGCAATTGTAAGTGTAATTGTAATTGTAATTGTAATTGTAATTGTAATTGTAATTGTAATTGTAATGGTAATTGTAATTGTAATTGTAATTGTAATTGTAATTGTAATTGTAATTGTAATTGTAATACAATTACAATTACAATTACAATTACAATTACAATTACAATTACAATTACAATTACAATTACAATTACAATTACAATTACAATTACAATTACAATTACAATTACAATTACAATTACAATTACAATTACAATTACAATTACAATTACAATTACAATTACAATTACAATTACTATTAGAATTACAATTACAATTACATTTACAATTACAATTACAGTTACAATTAGAATTAGAATTACAATTACAAATACAATTACAATTACAATTACAATTACAATTACAATTACAATTACAATTACAATTACAATTACAATTACAATTACAATTACAATTACAATTACAATTACAATTACAATTACAATTACAATTACAATTACAATTACAATTACAATTACAATTACAATTACGATTACGATTACGATTACGATTACAATTACAATTACAATTACAATTACAATTACAATTACAATTACAATTACAATTACAATTACAATTACAATTACAATTACAATTACAATTACAATTACAATTACAATTACAATTACAATTACAATTACAATTACAATTACAATTACAATTACAATTACAATTACAATTACAATTACAATTACAATTACAATTACAATTACAATTACAAATACAATTACAATTACAATTACAATTACAATTACAATTACAATTACAATTACAATTACAATTACAATTACAATTACAATTACAATTACAATTACAATTACAATTACAATTACAGTAATTGTAATTGTAATTGTTTGTAATTGTAATTGTAATTTTAATTGTAATTGCAATTGTAATTGTAATTGTAATTGTAATTGTAATTGTAATTGTAATTGTAATTGTAATTGTAATTGTAGTTGTAATTGTAATTGTAATGGTAATTGTAATTGTAATTGTAATTGTAATTGTAATTGTAATTGTAATTGTAATACAATTACAATTACAATTACAATTACAATTCCAATTACAATTACAATTACAATTACAATTACAATTACAATTACAATTACAATTACAATTACAATTACAATTACAATTACAATTACAATTACAATTACAATTACAATTACAATTGCAATTACAATTACAATTACAATTACAATTACAATTACAATTACAATTACAATTACTATTAGAATTACAATTACAATTACATTTACAATTACAATTACAGTTACAATTAGAATTAGAATTACAATTACAAATACAATTACAATTACAATTACAATTACAATTACAATTACAATTACAATTACAATTACAATTACAATTACAATTACAATTACAATTACAATTACAATTACAATTACAATTACAATTACAATTACAATTACAATTACAATTACAATTACAATTACAATTACAATTACGATTACGATTACGATTACGATTACGATTACGATTACAATTACAATTACAATTACAATTACAATTACAATTACAATTACAATTACATTTACAATTACAATTACAATTACAATTACAATTACAATTACAATTACAATTCCAATTACAATTACAATTACAATTACAATTACAATTACAATTACAATTACAATTACAATTACAATTACAATTACAATTACAATTACAATTACAATTACAATTACAATTGCAATTACAATTACAATTACAATTACAATTACAATTACAATTACAATTACAATTACTATTAGAATTACAATTACAATTACATTTACAATTACAATTACAGTTACAATTAGAATTAGAATTACAATTACAAATACAATTACAATTACAATTACAATTACAATTACAATTACAATTACAATTACAATTACAATTACAATTACAATTACAATTACAATTACAATTACAATTACAATTACAATTACAATTACAATTACAATTACAATTACAATTACAATTACAATTACAATTACAATTACAATTACAATTACAATTACGATTACGATTACGATTACGATTACGATTACGATTACAATTACAATTACAATTACAATTACAATTACAATTACAATTACAATTACATTTACAATTACAATTACAATTACAATTACAATTACAATTACAATTACAATTACAATTACAATTACAATTACAATTACAATTACAATTACAAATACAATTACAATTACAATTACAATTACAATTACAATTACAATTACAATTACAATTACAATTACAATTACAATTACAATTACAATTACAATTACAATTACAATTACAGTAATTGTAATTGTAATTGTTTGTAATTGTAATTGTAATTTTAATTGTAATTGCAATTGTAATTGTAATTGTAATTGTAATTGTAATTGTAATTGTAATTGTAATTGTAATTGTAATTGTAATTGTAATTGTAATTGTAATTGTAATTGTAATTGTAATTGTAATTGTAATTGTAATTGTAATTGTAATTGTAATTGTAATTGTAATTGTAATTGTAATTGTAATTGTAATTGTAATTGTAATTGTAATTGTAATTGTAATTGTAATTGTAATTGTAATTGTAATTGTAATTGTAATTGTAATTGTAATAGTAATTGTAATTGTAATTGTAATTGAAATTGTAATTGTAATTGTAATTGTAATAGTAATTGTAATTGTAATTATAATTGTAATTG
>CATVIB010000100.1:0-49514 GCA_958336395.1 Ctenicera cuprea
TTACAATTACAATTACAATTACAATTACAATTATATTTACAATTACAATTACAATTAGAATTACAATTACAATTGCAATGACAATTACAATTACAATTACAATTACAATTACAATTACAATTACAATTACAATTACAATTACAATTACAATTACAATTACAATTACAACTACAATTACAATTATAATTACAATTACAATTACAATTACAATTACAATTACAATTACAATTACAATTACAATTACAATTACAATTACAATTACAATTACAATTACAATTACAATTACAATTGCAATTACAATTACAATTACAATTACAATTACAATTACAATTTAAATTACAATTACAATTACAATTACAATTACAATTACAATTACAATTACAATTACAATTACAATTACAATTACAATTACAATTACAATTACAATTACAATTACAATTACAATTTCAATTACAATTACAATTACAATTACAATTACAATTACAATTACAATTACAATTGCAAATACAATTACAATTACAATTACAATTTCAATTACAGTTACAATTACAATTACAATTACAATTACAATTACAATTACAATTACAATTACAAATACAATTACAATTACAATTACAATTACAATAACAATTACAATTACAATTACAATAACAATTACAATTACAATTACAATTACAATTATAATTACAATTGCAATTACAATTACAATTACAATTACAATTACAATTACAATTACAATTACAGTTACAATTACAATTACAATTACAATTACAATTACAATTACAATTACAATTACAATTACAATTACAATTACAATTACAATTACAATTACAACTACAATTACAATTACAACTACAATTACAATTACAATTACAATTACAATTACAATTACAATTACAATTACAATTACAATTACAGTTACAATTATAATTACAGTTACAATTACAATTACAATTACAATTACAATTACAATTACAATTACAACTACAATTACAATTACAATTACAATTACAATTACAATTACAATTACAATTACAATTACAATTTCAATTACAATTACAATTACAATTACAATTACAATTACAATTGCAAATACAATTACAATTACAATTACAATTACAATTACAATTACAATTACAATTACAATTACAATTACAATTACAATTACAATTACATTTACAATTACAATTACAATTAGAATTACAATTACAATTGCAATGACAATTACAATTACAATTACAATTACAATTACAATTACAATTACAATTACAATTACAATTACAATTACAATTACAATTACAATTACAATTACAATTACAGTTACAATTACAACTACAATTACAATTACAATTACAATTACAATTACAATTACAATTACAATTACAATTACAATTACAATTACAATTACAATTACAATTACAATTACAATTACAATTGCAAGTACAATTACAATTACAATTACAATTAAAATTACAATTACAATTACAATTACAATTACAATTACAATTACAATTACAATTACAATTACAGTTACAATTATAATTACAGTTACAATTACAATTACAATTACAATTACAATTACAATTACAATTACAATTACAATTACAATTACAATTACAATTACAATTACAATTACAATTACAATTACAATTACAATTACAACTACAATTACAATTACAATTACAATTACAATTACAATTACAATTACAATTACAATTCCAATTACAATTACAATTACAATTACAATTACAATTACAATTACAATTACAATTACAATTACAATTACATTTACAATTACAATTACAATTACAATTACAATTACATTTACAATTACAATTACAATTACAATTACAATTACAATTACAATTACAATTACAATTACAATTACAATTACAATTAAAATTACAATTACAATTACAATTACAATTACAATTACAATTACAGTTACAATTATAATTACAGCTACAATTACAATTACAATTACAATTACAATTACAATTACAATTACAATTACAATTACAATTTCAATTACAATTACAATTACAATTACAATTACAATTACAATTAAAATTACAATTACAACTACAATTACAATTACAATTACAATTACAATTACAATTACAATTACAATTACAATTACAATTACAATTACAATTACAATTACAATTACAATTACAATTACAATTACAATTACATTTACAATTACAATTACAATTACAATTACAATTACAATTACATTTACAATTACAATTACAATTACAATTACAATTACAATACAATTACAATTACAATTACAATTACAATTACAATTACAATTACAATTACAATTACAATTACAATTACAATAACAATAACAATAACAATTACAAATACAATTACAATTACAATTACAATTACAATTACAATTACAATTACAATTACAATTACAATTACAATTACAATTACAATTACAATTACAATTACAATTACAATTACAATTACAATTACAATTACAATTACAATTACAATTACAATTACAATTACAATTACAATTACAATTACAATTACAATTACAATTACAATTACAATTACAATTACAATTACAATTACAATTACAATTACAATTACAATTACAAATACAATTACAATTACTATTACAATTACAATTACAATTACAATTACAATTACAATTACAATTACAATTACAATTACAATTACAATTACCATTACGATTACGATTACGATTTCAATTACAATTACAATTACAATTACAATTACAATTGCAACTACAGTTACAATTACAATTACAGTTACAATTACAATTACAATTACAATTACAATTACAATTACAATTACAATTACAATTACAATTACAATTACAATTACAATTACAATTACAATTACAATTACAATTACAATTACAATTACAATTACAATTATATTTACAATTACAATTACAATTAGAATTACAATTACAATTGCAATGACAATTACAATTACAATTACAATTACAATTACAATTACAATTACAATTACAATTACAATTACAATTACAATTACAATTACAATTACAATTACAATTACAATTACAACTACAATTACAATTATAATTACAATTACAATTACAATTACAATTACAATTACAATTACAATTACAATTACAATTACAATTACAATTACAATTACAATTACAATTACAATTACAATTGCAATTACAATTACAATTACAATTACAATTACAATTACAATTTAAATTACAATTACAATTACAATTACAATTACAATTACAATTACAATTACAATTACAATTACAATTACAATTACAATTACAATTACAATTACAATTACAATTTCAATTACAATTACAATTACAATTACAATTACAATTACAATTACAATTGCAAATACAATTACAATTACAATTACAATTTCAATTACAGTTACAATTACAATTACAATTACAATTACAATTACAATTACAATTACAATTACAATTACAATTACAAATACAATTACAATTACAATTACAATTACAATAACAATTACAATTACAATTACAATAACAATTACAATTACAATTACAATTACAATTATAATTACAATTGCAATTACAATTACAATTACAATTACAATTACAATTACAATTACAATTACAGTTACAATTACAATTACAATTACAATTACAATTACAATTACAATTACAATTACAATTACAATTACAATTACAATTACAATTACAATTACAATTACAATTACAATTACAATTACAATTACAATTACAATTACAATTACAATTACAATTACAATTACAATTACAATTACAATTACAGTTACAGTTACAATTACAATTAAAATTACAATTACAATTACAATTACAATTACAATTACAATTACAATTACAATTACAATTACAATTACAATTACAATTACAATTACAATTACAATTACAATTACAATTACAATTACAACTACAATTACAATTACAATTACAATTACAATTACAATTACAATTACAATTATAATTACAATTACAGTTACAATTATAATTACAGTTACAATTACAATTACAATTACAATTACAATTACAATTACAACTACAATTACAATTACAATTACAATTACAATTACAATTACAATTACAATTACAATTACAATTACAATTTCAATTACAATTACAATTACAATTACAATTACAATTACAATTGCAAATACAATTACAATTACAATTACAATTTCAATTACAGTTACAATTACAATTACAATTACAATTACAATTACAATTACAATTACAATTACAATTACAATTACAATTACAAATACAATTACAATTACAATTACAATAACCATTACAATTACAATTACAATAACAATTACAATTACAATTACAATTACAATTATAATTACAATTGCAATTACAATTACAATTACAATTACAATTACAATTACAATTACAATTACAATTACAGTTACAATTACAATTACAATTACAATTACAATTACAATTACAATTACAATTACAATTACAATTACAATTACAATTACAATTACAATTACAATTACAATTACAGTTACAATTACAATTACAATTAAAATTACAATTGCAATTACAATTACAATTACAATTACAATTAGAATTACAATTACAATTACAATTACAATTACAATTACAATTACAATTACAACTACAATTACAATTACAATTACAATTACAATTACAATTACAATTACAATTACAATTACAATTACAATTACAATTACAGTTACAATTATAATTACAGTTACAATTACAATTACAATTACAATTACAATTACAATTACAACTACAATTACAATTACAATTACAATTACAATTACAATTACAATTACAATTACAATTACAATTACAATTACAATTACAATTACAATTACAATTACAATTACAATTACATTTACAATTACAATTACAATTACAATTACAATTACAATTACATTTACAATTACAATTACAATTACAATTACAATACAATTACAATTACAATTACAATTACAATTACAATTACAATTACAATTACAATTACAATTACAATTACAATTACAATTACAATAACAATTACAATTACAATTACAATTACAATTACAATTACAATTACAATTACAATTACAATTACAATTACAATTACAATTACAATTACAATTACAATTACAATTACAATTACAATTACAATTACAATTACAATTACAATTACAATTACAATTACAATTACAATTACAATTACAATTACAATTACAATTACAATTACAATTACAATTACGATTACGATAACGATTTCAATTACAATTACAATTACAATTACAATTACAATTGCAATTACAGTTACAATTACAATTACAGTTACACTTACAATTACAATTACAATTACAATTACAATTACAATTACAATTACAATTACAATTACATTTACAATTACAATTACAATTAGAATTACAATTACAATTGCAATGACAATTACAATTACAATATCAATTACAATTACAATTACAATTACAATTACAATTACAATTACAATTACAACTACAATTACAATTACAATTACAATTACAATTACAATTACAATTACAATTACAATTACAATTACAATTACAATTACAATTACAATTGCAAGTACAATTACAATTACAATTACAATTACAATTACAATTTAAATTACAATTACAATTACAATTACAATTACAATTACAATTACAATTACAATTACAATTACAATTAAAATTACAATTACAATTACAATTACAATTACAATTACAATTACAATTACAATTACAATTACAATTACAATTACAATTACAATTACAATTACAATTACAATTACAATTACAATTACAATTACAATTACAATTACAATTACAATTACAATTACAATTACAATTACAATTGCAATTGCAATTGCAATTGCAATTGCAATTACAATTACAATTACAATTAAAATTACATCTACAATTACAATTACAATTAGAATTACAATTACAATTGCAATGACAATTACAATTACAATATCAATTACAATTACAATTACAATTACAATTACAATTACAATTACAATTACAACTACAATTACAATTACAATTACAATTACAATTACAATTACAATTACAATTACAATTACAATTACAATTACAATTACAATTACAATTACAATTACAATTGCAAGTACAATTACAATTACAATTACAATTACAATTACAATTTAAATTACAATTACAATTACAATTACACTTACAATTACAATTACAATTACAATTACAATTACAATTACAATTAAAATTACAATTACAATTACAATTACAATTACAATTACAATTACAATTACAATTACAATTACAATTACAATTACAATTACAATTACAATTACAATTACAATTACAAATACAATTACAATTACAATTACAATTACAATTACAATTACAATTACAATAACAATTACAATTACAATTACAATTACAATTATAATTACAATTGCAATTACAATTACAATTACAATTACAATTACAATTACAATTACAATTACAATTACAATTACAATTACAATTACAATTACAATTACAATTACAATTACAATTACAATTACAAATACAATTACAATTACAATTACAATTACAATAACAATTACAATTACAATTACAATAACAATTACAATTATAATTACAATTACAATTATAATTACAATTGCAATTACAATTACAATTACAATTACAATTACAATTACAATTACAGTTACAATTACAGTTACAATTACAATTACAATTACAATTACAATTACAATTACAATTACAATTACAATTACAATTACAATTACAATTACAATTACAATTACAATTACAATTACAATTACAATTACAATTACAATTACAATTACAATTACAATTACAATTACAATTACAATTACAATTACAATTACAATTACAATTACAATTACAACTACAATTACAATTACAATTACAATTACAATTACATTACAATTACAATTACAATTACAATTACAATTACAATTACAATTACAGTTACAATTATAAGTACAGTTACAATTACAATTACAATTACAATTACAATTACAATTACAATTACAATTACAATTACAATTACAATTACAATTACAATTACAATTACAATTACAATTACAATTACAATTACAACTACAACTACAATTACAATTACAATTACAATTACAATTACAATTACAATTACAATTACAATTACAATTACAATTACAATACAATTACAATTACAATTACAATTACAATTACAATTACAATTACATTTACAATTACAATTACAATTACAATTACAATTACAATTACAATTACAATTACATTTACAATTACAATTACAATTACAATTACAATTACAATTACAATACAATTACAATTACAATTACAATTACAATTACAATTACAATTACAATTACAATTACAATTACAATTACAATTACAATAACAATTACAATTACAATTACAATTACAATTACAATTACAATTACAATTACAATTACAATTACAATTACAATTACAATTACAATTACAATTACAATTACAATTACAATTACAATTACAGTTACAGTTACAGTTACAGTTACAATTACAATTACAATTACAATTACAATTACAATTACAATTACAATTACAATTACAATTACAATTACAATTACAATTACAATTACAATTACAATTACAATTACAAATACAATTACAATTACAATTACAATTACAATTACAATTACAATTACAATTACAATTACAATTACAATTACAATTACAATTACAATTACAATTACAATTACAATTACGATTACGATTACGATTACGATTACGATTTCAATTACAATTACAATTACAATTACATTTACAATTACAATTACAATTACAATTACATTTACAATTACAATTACAATTACAATTACAATTACAATTACAATTACAATTACAATTACAATTACTATTACAATTACAATTACAATTACAAATACAATTACAATTACAATTACAATTACAATTACAATTACAATTACAATTACAATTACAATTACAACTACAACTACAATTACAATTACAATTACAATTACAATTACAATTACAATTACAATTACAATTACAATTACAATTACAATTACAATTACAATTACAATTACAATTACAATTACAATTACAATTACAATTACAATTACAATTACAATTACAATTACATTTACAATTACAATTACAATTACAATTACAATTACAATTACAATTACATTTACAATTACAATTACAATTACAATTACAATTACAATACAATTACAATTACAATTACAATTACAATTACAATTACAATTACAATTACAATTACAATTACAATTACAATTACAATTACAATTACAATTACAATTACAATTACAATTACAATTACAATTACAATTACAATAACAATAACAATTACAATTACAATTACAATTACAATTACAATTACAATTACAATTACAATTACAATTACAATTACAATTACAATTACAATTACAATTACAATTACAATTACAATTACAATTACAATTACAATTACAATTACAATTACAATTACAATTACAATTACAATTACAATTACAATTACAATTACAATTACAATTACAATTACAATTACAATTACAATTACAATTACAATTACAATTACAATTACAATTACAATTACAATTACAATTACAAATACAATTACAATTACTATTACAATTATAATTACAATTACAATTACAATTACAATTACAATTACAATTACAATTACAATTACAATTACGATTACGATAACGATTTCAATTACAATTACAATTACAATTACAATTACAATTGCAATTACAGTTACAATTACAATTACAGTTACACTTACAATTACAATTACAATTACAATTACAATTACAATTACAATTACAATTACAATTACAATTACAATTACAATTACAATTAACAATTACAATTACAATTACAATTACAATTACAATTACAATTACAATTACAATTACAATTACAATTGATACAATTACAATTACAATTACAATTACAATTACAATTACAATTACAATTACAATTACAATTACAATTACAATTACAATTACAATTACAATTACAATTACAATTACAATTACAATTACAATTACAATTACAATTACAATTACAATTACAATTACAATTACAATTACAATTACAATTACAATTACAATTACAATTACAATTACAATTACAAATTACAATTACAATTACAATTACAATTACAATTACAATTACAATTACAATTACAATTACAATTACAATTACAATTACATTACAATTACAATTACAATTACAATTACAATTACAATTACAATACAATTACAATTACAATTACAATTACAATTACAATTACAATTACAATTACAATTACAATTACAATTACAATTACAATAACAATTACAATTACAATTACAATTACAATTACAATTACAATTACAATTACAATTACAATTACAATTACAATTACAATTACAATTACAATTACAATTACAGTTACAGTTACAGTTACAGTTACAATTACAATTACAATTACAATTACAATTACAATTACAATTACAATTACAATTACAATTACAATTACAATTACAATTACAATTACAATTACAATTACAATTACAATTACAAATACAAATACAATTACAATTACAATTACAATTACAATTACAATTACAATTACAATTACAATTACAATTACAATTACAATTACAATTACAATTACAATTACGATTACGATTACGATTACGATTACGATTACGATTTCAATTACAATTACAATTACAATTACATTTACAATTACAATTACAATTACAATTACATTTACAATTACAATTACAATTACAATTACAATTACAATTACAATTACAATTACAATTACAATTACAATTACAATTACAATTACAATTACAAATACAATTACAATTACAATTACAATTACAATTACAATTACAATTACAATTACAATTACAATTACAACTACAACTACAATTACAATTACAATTACAATTACAATTACAATTACAATTACAATTACAATTACAATTACAATTACAATTACAATTACAATTACAATTACAATTACAATTACAATTACAATTACAATTACAATTACAATTACAATTACAATTACAATTACAATTACAATTACAATTACATTTACAATTACAATTACAATTACAATTACAATTACAATTACAATTACATTTACAATTACAATTACAATTACAATTACAATTACAATACAATTACAATTACAATTACAATTACAATTACAATTACAATTACAATTACAATTACAATTACAATTACAATTACAATTACAATTACAATTACAATTACAATTACAATTACAATTACAATTACAATTACAATAACAATAACAATTACAATTACAATTACAATTACAATTACAATTACAATTACAATTACAATTACAATTACAATTACAATTACAATTACAATTACAATTACAATTACAATTACAATTACAATTACAATTACAATTACAATTACAATTACAATTACAATTACAATTACAATTACAATTACAATTACAATTACAATTACAATTACAATTACAATTACAATTACAATTACAATTACAATTACAATTACAATTACAATTACAATTACAATTACAACTACAATTACAATTACAATTACAATTACAATTACAATTACAATTACAATTACAATTACAATTACAATTACAATTACAATTACAATTACAATTACAATTACAATTACAATTACAATTACAATTACATTTACAATTACAATTACAATTACAATTACAATTACAATTACAATTACAATTACATTTACAATTACAATTACAATTACAATTACAATTACAATTACAATACAATTACAATTACAATTACAATTACAATTACAATTACAATTACAATTACAATTACAATTACAATTACAATTACAATAACAATTACAATTACAATTACAATTACAATTACAATTACAATTACAATTACAATTACAATTACAATTACAATTACAATTACAATTACAATTACAATTACAATTACAATTACAATTACAATTACAATTACAATTACAGTTACAGTTACAGTTACAATTACAATTACAATTACAATTACAATTACAATTACAATTACAATTACAATTACAATTACAATTACAATTACAATTACAATTACAATTACAATTACAATTACAAATACAATTACAATTACAATTACAATTACAATTACAATTACAATTACAATTACAATTACAATTACAATTACAATTACAATTACAATTACAATTACGATTACGATTACGATTACGATTACGATTACGATTTCAATTACAATTACAATTACAATTACATTTACAATTACAATTACAATTACAATTACATTTACAATTACAATTACAATTACAATTACAATTACAATTACAATTACAATTACAATTACAATTACAATTACAATTACAATTACAATTACAAATACAATTACAATTACAATTACAATTACAATTACAATTACAATTACAATTACAATTACAATTACAACTACAACTACAATTACAATTACAATTACAATTACAATTACAATTACAATTACAATTACAATTACAATTACAATTACAATTACAATTACAATTACAATTACAATTACAATTACAATTACAATTACAATTACAATTACAATTACAATTACAATTACAATTACAATTACATTTACAATTACAATTACAATTACAATTACAATTACAATTACAATTACATTTACAATTACAATTACAATTACAATTACAATACAATTACAATTACAATTACAATTACAATTACAATTACAATTACAATTACAATTACAATTACAATTACAATTACAATTACAATTACAATTACAATTACAATTACAATTACAATTACAATTACAATAACAATAACAATTACAATTACAATTACAATTACAATTACAATTACAATTACAATTACAATTACAATTACAATTACAATTACAATTACAATTACAATTACAATTACAATTACAATTACAATTACAATTACAATTACAATTACAATTACAATTACAATTACAATTACAATTACAATTACAATTACAATTACAATTACAATTACAATTACAATTACAATTACAATTACAATTACAATTACAATTACAATTACAATTACAATTACAATTACAATTACAATTACAATTACAATTACAAATACAATTACAATTACTATTACAATTATAATTACAATTACAATTACAATTACAATTACAATTACAATTACAATTACAATTACAATTACGATTACGATAACGATTTCAATTACAATTACAATTACAATTACAATTACAATTGCAATTACAGTTACAATTACAATTACAGTTACACTTACAATTACAATTACAATTACAATTACAATTACAATTACAATTACAATTACAATTACAATTACAATTACAATTACAATTACAATTACAATTACAATTACATTTACAATTACAATTACAATTAGAATTACAATTACAATTGCAATGACAATTACAATTACAATATCAATTACAATTACAATTACAATTACAATTACAATTACATTTACAATTACAATTACAATTACAATTACAATTACAATTACAACTACAATTACAATTACAATTACAATTACAATTACAATTACAATTACAATTACAATTACAATTACAATTACAATTACAATTACAATTACAATTACAATTACAATTACATTTACAATTACAATTACAATTACAATTACAATTACAATTACAATTACATTTACAATTACAATTACAATTACAATTACAATTACAATTACAATACAATTACAATTACAATTACAATTACAATTACAATTACAATTACAATTACAATTACAATTACAATTACAATTACAATTACAATTACAATAACAATTACAATTACAATTACAATTACAATTACAATTACAATTACAATTACAATTACAATTACAATTACAATTACAATTACAATTACAATTACAATTACAATTACAATTACAGTTACAGTTACAGTTACAATTACAATTACAATTACAATTACAATTACAATTACAATTACAATTACAATTACAATTACAATTACAATTACAATTACAATTACAATTACAATTACAATTACAATTACAATTACAATTACAAATACAATTACAATTACAATTACAATTACAATTACAATTACAATTACAATTACAATTACAATTACAATTACAATTACAATTACAATTACAATTACAATTACAATTACGATTACGATTACGATTACGATTACGATTTCAATTACAATTACAATTACAATTACATTTACAATTACAATTACAATTACAATTACATTTACAATTACAATTACAATTACAATTACAATTACAATTACAATTACAATTACAATTACAATTACAATTACAATTACAATTACAATTACAAATACAATTACAATTACAATTACAATTACAATTACAATTACAATTACAATTACAATTACAATTACAACTACAACTACAATTACAATTACAATTACAATTACAATTACAATTACAATTACAATTACAATTACAATTACAATTACAATTACAATTACAATTACAATTACAATTACAATTACAATTACAATTACAATTACAATTACAATTACAATTACAATTACAATTACAATTACAATTACAATTACAATTACATTTACAATTACAATTACAATTACAATTACAATTACAATTACAATTACATTTACAATTACAATTACAATTACAATTACAATTACAATACAATTACAATTACAATTACAATTACAATTACAATTACAATTACAATTACAATTACAATTACAATTACAATTACAATTACAATTACAATTACAATTACAATTACAATTACAATTACAATTACAATTACAATAACAATAACAATTACAATTACAATTACAATTACAATTACAATTACAATTACAATTACAATTACAATTACAATTACAATTACAATTACAATTACAATTACAATTACAATTACAATTACAATTACAATTACAATTACAATTACAATTACAATTACAATTACAATTACAATTACAATTACAATTACAATTACAATTACAATTACAATTACAATTACAATTACAATTACAATTACAATTACAATTACAATTACAATTACAATTACAATTACAATTACAATTACAAATACAATTACAATTACTATTACAATTATAATTACAATTACAATTACAATTACAATTACAATTACAATTACAATTACAATTACAATTACGATTACGATAACGATTTCAATTACAATTACAATTACAATTACAATTACAATTGCAATTACAGTTACAATTACAATTACAGTTACACTTACAATTACAATTACAATTACAATTACAATTACAATTACAATTACAATTACAATTACAATTACAATTACAATTACAATTACAATTACAATTACAATTACATTTACAATTACAATTACAATTAGAATTACAATTACAATTGCAATGACAATTACAATTACAATATCAATTACAATTACAATTACAATTACAATTACAATTACATTTACAATTACAATTACAATTACAATTACAATTACAATTACAACTACAATTACAATTACAATTACAATTACAATTACAATTACAATTACAATTACAATTACAATTACAATTACAATTACAATTACAATTACAATTACAATTACAATTACAATTGCAAGTACAATTACAATTACAATTACAATTACAATTTAAATTACAATTACAATTACAATTACAATTACAATTACAATTACAATTACAATTACAATTACAATTAAAATTACAATTACAATTACAATTACAATTACAATTACAATTACAATTACAATTACAATTACAATTACAATTACAATTACAATTACAATTGCAATTGCAATTGCAATTGCAATTGCAATTGCAATTGCAATTACAATTACAATTACAATTACAATTAAAATTAAAATTACAATTACAATTCCAATTACAATTACAATTACAATTACAATTACAATTACAATTACAATTACAATTAGAATTACAATTACAATTACAATTACAATTACAATTACAATTACAATTACAATTACAATTACAATTACAATTACAATTACAATTACAATTACAATTACAATTACAATTACAATTACAATTACAATTACAATTACAATAAACGTAATAAAGTAAAAAACACAAAGTCTTCCCCATAAATTCTTTATATTTCAAAGGTGACGGATACAGCTACATGTTTCGGGTGAACCCCATCATCAGGCTGATTTACGTCACAAAATTCAAACGAAGCTAGTCAAGCATATTTAATTCGCCGTTTCGAACATTTGTCAATAAAGCTGAAGAGGACTCATCTCAACATTTGGTTCAACTCTACCTGTCGTAAAGAAGATTTGGTTCCCAATTACGTCAACCTGAAGTCAAACACCTTTAATCTTCAATCAAAAAAAGCTCTTAAAGCCGGTCAAAAAGCTTGGATTTCAGCAGAAATTAATAAATGGTATATCAATAGGAATTATTTGAATTCTCAACTTTACAATATTCACTTGTTACTATCAAAAAGTTTGCATTTTTTGGAATGGTCCGATATTCTGTATCAGGTTAAAAACAAGGTCGAAGATTTTGGTAATCAACTTTTTTCAAAACTAACATCTAAAATCAATAATTTGAGATATAAATTTAGAACTAACTTTTATAACAAACCCAACGATAATTATAATTTTTCAGATTTTACTTTTCACCCGAGAACTCTCAATCTGAGTAACGTATCCTTTAGTGAGAACGAGGTCGACTTTCTAGATTATGGTTTAAAACATAATCCTGTTACTAATTTTACTTTAAATAATTTTAATAATCTAGCCGTTCACTGCGAATCGGTGATTCATTCTTCAAAGGTCGATAATCCAGATTTTCTGAGATCATCCCTCTTAAATAAATTCAACGCTTTTCAAAAAAATTCTCAATTTCATAAGAATCAATTTAATAAAAAAACCATTGATATTGTTAAAAAGATGAATAATTCTGACGTCATTCTCACCAAAGCAGACAAAGGTAATTGTTTAGTTATCCTGGATAGACAAGATTATGTAGACAAAGTCTGTGACTTCCTTGATTCCCCTGATTTTGAAGTTCTTAACAAAGATCCTTTAACTAAGTTTTGTTCTGAGGTCAGAAATTCTGTTTTTAACCTCAGATTTTTGCTGTTACATAATTTTAATATCAATTACAAAGAACTCCTGAACATGAACCCTTCAATTCCACGTTTATATGGCCTCCCAAAAATCCATAAAACCAATATTCCTATTAGACCTGTGGTCTCCTTTACCAACACTCCTGTTTCAAAAATAACATCTTGGCTTAACACTATCCTTAGATCATCACTTCAATTTAAATCTAAATTTGGTATAAAAAATTCATTAGACCTCTCCCTGACCTTAACCTCCCTTAACATACCTGAAGACTGTACCCTCATTTCCTTTGACATAACAAATCTTTTCCCCTCAGTTCCTTCCGATGAATGTGCTTCCCTCATCAGTTCCTCCCTTTCTAGTTCAGACTTACCTTCCGAAAACATATCCTGCCTACTCTCCCTCCTCAACTTATGTTTGAAACAAAACTTCTTTAAATTTAATAATAAATTTTACTCTCAAAAAACTGGTCTAGCCATGGGCTCTAACCTTTCCCCCTTGCTTTCCGAAATTTTCTTAGACAATTTAGAAAAAATAATTTTTAATAATACTCAATTTAAAGATCATATAATTTTTTGGGGTCGCTATGTTGACGACATCCTTGTCATTTTTAAAGGTAATTCTGATCTAGCAATTTTTTATCTTAATTGGCTCAACTCACTTCATCCCAACATCAAATTTACCATTGAAATAGAATCCAACTCCTCCCTTCCCTTCCTCGACCTCCTCATCACCAGAAAACCGAATTCCCTTGAATTATCCATATACAGAAAACCCACCTCGACGGACCATATCATTCCGTTCTCGTCCGCCCACCCTCTTTCTCATAAACTTGCTTCGTTCAGATTTTATTTTAGACGTCTCATCCTTACCCCTCTTAACGAACATAATTATAATAAAGAACTTAATATTATTAAACAAATCGCTGTCAATAATGGTTATCCCTTACCCCTAATCCTTTCCCTTTATCATAAACTCAAAAATACCCTCACCACCACTACCCTTACCCCCACTGCCTCTTCACCTCTTCCCTATACTCCTCCCACATACCGTTCCATTCCTTTTTACAACTCTTCCCTCCTCCCTATGATCAAAAATACCTTCAAAAAATTTAATATCATTATTTCCTTTTCTTCCCCTCATAATCTTAGTAATTTGCTTGTAAAAAACAAAGATCCTATCCTTCCTATAGATAGATCTGGTATATATAAACTCAACTGTTCCTCCTGTCCTTGTTTTTACATAGGCCAGACGGGTAGAAATTTCAAAAAGCGTTTTTCGGAACATTTTTCCTTAATTAAATCTAACAATATATCCCTTTCCTCCCCCAATAATAAATCCTCATTCGCCAACCATATAACCTCCCATAATCATTTCTTTAACCCGAACTCCGATTTTGAGATTCTCCATTTTTCAAAAAAAGGTTCCTTTCTTAATTTTCTTGAAATTTATGAGATTGTTACTCGTAATAACGAATTTTGTCTCAATGAGGTCACAGAGTTTGACAATAACCTTATTTTTATTAAACTTCTTCAAAGTTAATGCTTGTTTGTGCACCCCCTTCAGGGTTTTTGTAATTTTGTATTTCCCGCTTCACGGTTTAGTTCCTTTTTACTTTTTAATGTTTTTCTAGGTTAAGTTTATTCTTTACCTTGACTTGTAATTTATTACAACGTTCTAGTTTTTTGAAAAAATTTTCTCGTATTTCTTGGAGACTATGTCTCCCTTATTATTATGTAAGGGTGAGAACAGATTGTTCCACCCGTTCTGCGTTTTTTAATGTTTTTAATGACATTTTGCAAGAAATTTTTGTGTTAACCTAAAATAATAATTTTTTCCCTATGTGGTAAGTTTCCATTGCTGTTTTAGAATATTTTACATGTCACTACGTTATTTGTTCTCTTCAGATTCTTTGTTAAAAATCAATTGTTAAATCAGCCTGATGATGGGGTTCACCCGAAACATGTAGCTGTATCCGTCACCTTTTAAATATAAAGAATTTATGGGGAAGACTTTGTGTTTTTTACTTTATTACGTTTAACCTTCTCACTCCATTTGGAGAATAAATGGCATTTACGTCACAAAATTCAAACGAAGCTAGTCAAGCATATTTAATTCGCCGTTTCGAACATTTGTCAATAAAGCTGAAGAGGACTCATCTCAACATTTGGTTCAACTCTACCTGTCGTAAAGAAGATTTGGTTCCCAATTACGTCAACCTGAAGTCAAACACCTTTAATCTTCAATCAAAAAAAGCTCTTAAAGCCGGTCAAAAAGCTTGGATTTCAGCAGAAATTAATAAATGGTATATCAATAGGAATTATTTGAATTCTCAACTTTACAATATTCACTTGTTACTATCAAAAAGTTTGCATTTTTTGGAATGGTCCGATATTCTGTATCAGGTTAAAAACAAGGTCGAAGATTTTGGTAATCAACTTTTTTCAAAACTAACATCTAAAATCAATAATTTGAGATATAAATTTAGAACTAACTTTTATAACAAACCCAACGATAATTATAATTTTTCAGATTTTACTTTTCACCCGAGAACTCTCAATCTGAGTAACGTATCCTTTAGTGAGAACGAGGTCGACTTTCTAGATTATGGTTTAAAACATAATCCTGTTACTAATTTTACTTTAAATAATTTTAATAATCTAGCCGTTCACTGCGAATCGGTGATTCATTCTTCAAAGGTCGATAATCCAGATTTTCTGAGATCATCCCTCTTAAATAAATTCAACGCTTTTCAAAAAAATTCTCAATTTCATAAGAATCAATTTAATAAAAAAACCATTGATATTGTTAAAGAGATGAATAATTCTGACGTCATTCTCACCAAAGCAGACAAAGGTAATTGTTTAGTTATCCTGGATAGACAAGATTATGTAGACAAGGTCTGTGACTTCCTTGATTCCCCTGATTTTGAAATTCTTAACAAAGATCCTTTAACTAAGTTTTGTTCTGAGGTCAGAAATTCTGTTTTTAACCTCAGATTTTTGCTGTTACATAATTTTAATATCAATTACAAAGAACTCCTGAACATGAACCCTTCAATTCCACGTTTATATGGCCTCCCAAAAATCCATAAAACCAATATTCCTATTAGACCTGTGGTCTCCTTTACCAACACTCCTGTTTCAAAAATAACATCTTGGCTTAACACTATCCTTAGATCATCACTTCAATTTAAATCTAAATTTGGTATAAAAAATTCATTAGACCTCTCCCTGACCTTAACCTCCCTTAACATACCTGAAGACTGTACCCTCATTTCCTTTGACATAACAAATCTTTTCCCCTCAGTTTCTTCCGATGAATGTGCTTCCCTCATCAGTTCCTCCCTTTCTAGTTCAGACTTACCTTCCGAAAACATATCCTGCCTACTCTCCCTCCTCAACTTATGTTTGAAACAAAACTTCTTTAAATTTAATAATAAATTTTACTCTCAAAAAACTGGTCTAGCCATGGGCTCTAACCTTTCCCCCTTGCTTTCCGAAATTTTCTTAGACAATTTAGAAAAAATAATTTTTAATAATACTCAATTTAAAGATCATATAATTTTTTGGGGTCGCTATGTTGACGACATCCTTGTCATTTTTAAAGGTAATTCTGATCTAGCAATTTTTTATCTTAATTGGCTCAACTCACTTCATCCCAACATCAAATTTACCATTGAAATAGAATCCAACTCCTCCCTTCCCTTCCTCGACCTCCTCATCACCAGAAAACCGAATTCCCTTGAATTATCCATATACAGAAAACCCACCTCGACGGACCATATCATTCCGTTCTCGTCCGCCCACCCTCTTTCTCATAAACTTGCTTCGTTCAGATTTTATTTTAGACGTCTCATCCTTACCCCTCTTAACGAACATAATTATAATAAAGAACTTAATATTATTAAACAAATCGCTGTCAATAATGGTTATCCCTTACCCCTAATCCTTTCCCTTTATCATAAACTCAAAAATACCCTCACCACCACTACCCTTACCCCCACTGCCTCTTCACCTCTTCCCTATACTCCTCCCACATACCGTTCCATTCCTTTTTACAACTCTTCCCTCCTCCCTATGATCAAAAATACCTTCAAAAAATTTAATATCATTATTTCCTTTTCTTCCCCTCATAATCTTAGTAATTTGCTTGTAAAAAACAAAGATCCTATCCTTCCTATAGATAGATCTGGTATATATAAACTCAACTGTTCCTCCTGTCCTTGTTTTTACATAGGCCAGACGGGTAGAAATTTCAAAAAGCGTTTTTCGGAACATTTTTCCTTAATTAAATCTAACAATATATCCCTTTCCTCCCCCAATAATAAATCCTCATTCGCCAACCATATAACCTCCCATAATCATTTCTTTAACCCGAACTCCGATTTTGAGATTCTCCATTTTTCAAAAAAAGGTTCCTTTCTTAATTTTCTTGAAATTTATGAGATTGTTACTCGTAATAACGAATTTTGTCTCAATGAGGTCACAGAGTTTGACAATAACCTTATTTTTATTAAACTTCTTCAAAGTTAATGCTTGTTTGTGCACCCCCTTCAGGGTTTTTGTAATTTTGTATTTCCCGCTTCACGGTTTAGTTCCTTTTTACTTTTTAATGTTTTTCTAGGTTAAGTTTATTCTTTACCTTGACTTGTAATTTATTACAACGTTCTAGTTTTTTGAAAAAATTTTCTCGTATTTCTTGGAGACTATGTCTCCCTTATTATTATGTAAGGGTGAGAACAGATTGTTCCACCCGTTCTGCGTTTTTTAATGTTTTTAATGACATTTTGCAAAAAATTTTTGTGTTAACCTAAAATAATAATTTTTTCCCTATGTGGTAAGTTTCCATTGCTGTTTTAGAATATTTTACATGTCACTACGTTATTTGTTCTCTTCAGATTCTTTGTTAAAAATCAATTGTTAAATCAGCCTGATGATGGGGTTCACCCGAAACATGTAGCTGTATCCGTCACCTTTTAAATATAAAGAATTTATGGGGAAGACTTTGTGTTTTTTACTTTATTACGTTTAACCTTCTCACCCCATTTGGAGAATAAATGGCATTTACGTCACAAAATACAATTACAATTACAATTACAATTACAATTACAATTACAATTACAATTACAATTACAATTACAATTACAATTACAATTACAATTACAAGAACAATTACAATTACAAATACAATTACAATTACAATTACAATTACAATACAATTACAATTACAATTACAATTACAATTACAATTACAATTACAATTACAATTACAATTACAATTACAATTACAATTACAATTACAATTGCAATTGCAATTGCAATTGCAATTACAAATACAATTACAATTACTATTACAATTACAATTACAATTACAATTACAATTACAATTACAATTACGATTACGATTACGATTACGATTACGATTTCAATTACAATTACAATTACAATTACAATTGCAATTACAGTTACAATTACAATTACAATTACAGTTACAATTACAATTACAATTACAATTACAATTACAATTACAATTACAATTACAATTACAATTACAATTACAATTACAATTACATTTACAATTACAATTACAATTAGAATTACAATTACAATTGCAATGACAATTACAATTACAATTACAATTACAATTACAATTACAATTACAATTACAATTACAATTACAATTACAATTACAATTACAATTACAACTACAATTACAATTACAATTACAATTACAATTACAATTACAATTACAATTGCAAGTACAATTACAATTACAATTACAATTAAAATTACAATTACAATTACAATTACAATTACAATTACAATTACAGTTACAATTATAATTACAGTTACAATTACAATTACAATTACAATTACAATTACAATTACAATTACAATTACAATTACAATTACAACTACAATTACAATTACAATTACAATTACAATTACAATTACAATTACAATTACAATTACAATTACAATTACAATTACAATTACATTTACAATTACAATTACAATTACAATTACAATTACAATTACAATTACAATTACAATTACAATTACAATTACAATTACAATTACAATTACAATTACAATTACATTTACAATTACAATTACAATTACAATTACAATTACAATTACATTTACAATTACAATTACAATTACAATTACAATACAATTACAATTACAATTACAATTACAATTACAATTACAATTACAATTACAATTACAATTACAATTACAATTACAATTACAATAACAATTACAATTACAATTACAATTACAATTACAATTACAATTACAATTACAATTACAATTACAATTACAATTACAATTACAAATACAATTACTATTACAATTACAATTACAATTACAATTACAATTACAATTACCATTACGATTACGATTACGATTTCAATTACAATTACAATTACAATTACAATTACAATTGCAACTACAGTTACAATTACAATTACAGTTACAATTACAATTACAATTACAATTACAATTACAATTACAAATACAATTACAATTACAATTACAATTACAATTACAATTATATTTACAATTACAATTACAATTAGAATTACAATTACAATTGCAATGACAATTACAATTACAATTACAATTACAATTACAATTACAATTACAATTACAATACAATTACAATTACAATTACAATTACAATTACAATTACAACTACAATTACAATTACAATTACAATTACAATTACAATTACAATTACAATTACAATTACAATTACAATTACAATTACAATTACAATTACAATTACAATTGCAATTACAATTACAATTACAATTACAATTTAAATTACAATTACAATTACAATTACAATTACAATTACAATTACAATTACAATTACAATTACAATTACAATTACAATTACAATTTCATTTACAATTACAATTACAATTACAATTACAATTACAATTGCAAATACAATTACAATTACAATTACAATTTCAATTACAATTACAATTACAATTACAATTACAATTACAATTACAATTACAATTACAAATACAATTACAATTACAATTACAATTACAATAACAATTACAATTACAATTACAATAACAATTACAATTACAATTACAATTACAATTATAATTGCAATTACAATTACAATTACAATTACAATTACAATTACAATTACAGTTACAATTACAATTACAATTACAATTACAATTACAATTACAATTACAATTACAATTACAATTACAATTACAATTACAATTACAATTACAATTACAATTACAATTACAATTACAATTACAGTTACAATTACAATTAAAATTAAAATTACAATTACAATTACAATTACAATTACAATTACAATTACAATTACAATTACAATTACAATTACAATTACAATTACAATTACAATTACAATTACAATTACAACTACAATTACAATTACAATTACAATTACAATTACAATTACAATTACAATTACAATTATAATTACAGTTACAGTTACAATTACAATTACAATTACAATTACAACTACAACTACAACTACAACTACAATTACAATTACAATTACAATTACAATTACAATTACAATTACAATTACAATTACAATTACAATTACAATTACAATTACAATTACAATTACAATTACAATTACAATTACAATTACATTTACAATTACAATTACAATTACAATTACAATTACAATTACAATTACATTTACAATTACAATTACAATTACAATTACAATACAATTACAATTACAATTACAATTACAATTACAATTACAATTACAATTACAATTACAATTACAATTACAATTACAATTACAATTACAATTACAATTACAATTACAATTACAATTACAATTACAATTACAATTACAATTACAATTACAATTACAATTACAATTACAATTACAATTACAATTACAATTACAATTACAATTACAATTACCATTACAATTACAATTACAATTACAATTACAATTACAATTACAATTACAATTACAATTACAATTACAATTACAATTACAATTACAATTACAATTACAAATACAATTACAATTACTATTACAATTATAATTACAATTACAATTACAATTACAATTACAATTACGATTACGATAACGATTTCAATTACAATTACAATTACAATTACAATTACAATTGCAATTACAGTTACAATTACAATTACAGTTACACTTACAATTACAATTACAATTAAAATTACAATTACAATTACAATTACAATTACAATTACAATTACATTTACAATTACAATTACAATTAGAATTACAATTACAATTGCAATGACAATTACAATTACAATATCAATTACAATTACAATTACAATTACAATTACAATTACAATTACAATTACAAATACAATTACAATTACAATTACAATTACAATTACAATTACAACTACAATTACAATTACAATTACAATTACAATTACAATTACAATTACAATTACAATTACAATTACAATTACAATTACAATTACAATTACAATTGCAAGTACAATTACAATTACAATTACAATTACAATTACAATTACAATTTAAATTACAATTACAATTACAATTACAATTACAATTACAATTACAATTACAATTACAATTACAATTACAATTAAAATTACAATTACAATTACAATTACAATTACAATTACAATTACAATTACAATTACAATTACAATTGCAATTGCAATTGCAATTGCAATTGCAATTGCAATTGCAATTGCAGTTGCAATTGCAATTGCAATTACAATTAAAATTACAATTACAATTACAATTACAATTACAATTACAATTACAATTACAATTACAATTACAATTAGAATTAGAATTACAATTACAATTACAATTACAATTACAATTACAATTACAATTACAATTACAATTACAATTACAATTACAATTACAATTACAATTACAATTACAATTACAATTACAATTACAATTACAATTACAATTACAATTACAATTACAATTACAATTACAATTACAATTACAAGAACAATTACAATTACAATTACAATTACAATTACAATTACAATTACAATTACAATTACAATTACAATTACAATTACAATTACAATTACAATTACAATTACAATTACAATTACAATTACAATTACAATTACAATTACAATTACAATTACAATTACAATTACAATTACAATTACAATTACAATTACAATTACAATTACAATTACAATTACAATTACAATTACAATTACAATTACAATTACAATTACAATTACAATTACAATTACAATTACAATTACAATTACAATTACAATTACAATTACAATTACAATTACAATTACAATTACAATTACAATTACAATTACAATTACAATTACAATTACAATTACAATTACAATTACAATTACAATTACAATTACAATTACAATTACAATTACAATTACAATTACAATTACAATTACATTTACAATTGCAATTAATATTACAATTACAAATACAATTACAATTACAATTACAATTACAATTACAATTACAATTACAATTATAATTACAATTACAACTACAATTACAATTACAATTACAATTACAATTACAATTACAATTACTATTACAATTACAATTACAATTACAATTACAATTACAATTACAATTACAATTACAATTACAATTACAATTACAATTACAATTACAATTACAATTACAATTTCAATTACAATTACAAGTACAATTACAATTACAATTACAATTACAATTACAATTACAATTACAATTACAATTACAATTATAATTACAACTACAATTACAATTACAATTACAATTACAATTACAATTACAATTACAATTACAATTACAATTACAATTACAATTACAATTGCAATTACAATTACAATTACAATTACAATTACAATTACAATTACAATTTAAATTACAATTACAATTACAATTACAATTACAATTACAATTACAATTACAATTACAATTACAATTACAATTACAATTACAATTACAATTACAATTACAATTACAATTACAATTACAATTACAATTACAATTACAATTACAATTACAATTACAATTACAATTACAATTTCAATTTCAATTACAATTACAATTACAATTACAATTACAATTGCAAATACAATTACAATTACAATTACAATTTCAATTACAATTACAATTACAATTACAATTACAATTACAACTACAATTACAATTACAATTACAATTACAATTACAATTACAATTACAATTACAATAACAATTACAATTACAATTACAATTACAATTACAATTACAATTACAATTACAATTACAATTAAAATTACAATTACAATTACAATTACAATTACAATTACAATCACAATCACAATCACAATCACAATCACAATCACAATCACAATCACAATCACAATCACAATCACAATGACAATTACAATTACAATTACAATTACAATTACAATTACAATTACAATTACAATTACAACTACAATTACAATTACAATTACAATTACAATTACAATTACAATTACAATTACAATTACAATTACAATTACAATTACAATTACAATTACAATTACAATTACAATTACAATTACAATTACAATTACAATTACAATCACAATCACAATCACAATCACAATCACAATCACAATCACAATCACAATCACAATCACAATCACAATCACAATCACAATCACAATCACAATCACAATCACAATCACAATCACAATCACAATCACAATCACAATCACAATCACAATCACAATCACAATCACAATCACAATCACAATCACAATCACAATCACAATCACAATCACAATCACAATCACAATCACAATCACAATCACAATCACAATCACAATCACAATCACAATCACAATCACAATCACAATCACAATCACAATCACAATCACAATCACAATCACAATCACAATCACAATCACAATCACAATCACAATCACAATCACAATCACAATCACAATCACAATCACAATCACAATCACAATCACAATCACAATCACAATCACAATCACAATCACTATGACAATTACAATTACAATTACAATTACAATTACAATTACAAATACAATTACAATTACAATTACAATTACAATTACAATTACAATTACAATTACAATTACAATTACAATTACAATTAAAATTGCAATTGCAATTACAATTACTATTACAATTACAATTACAATTACAATTACAATTACAATTACAATTACATTTACAATTACAATTACAATTACAAATACAATTACAATTACAATTACAATTACAATTACAATTACAATTACAATTACAATTACAATTACAATTACAATTACAATTACAATTACAATTACAATTACAATTACAATTACAATTACAATTACAATTACAATTACAATTACAATTACAATTACAATTACAATTACAATTACAATTACAATCACAATCACAATCACAATCACAATCACAATCACAATCACAATCACAATCACAATCACAATCACAATCACAATCACAATCACAATCACAATCACAATCACAATCACAATCACAATCACAATCACAAGCACAATTACAATTACAATTACAATTACAATTACAATTACAATTACAATTACAATTACAATTACAATTACAATTACAATTACAATTCCAATTGCAATTGCAATTGCAATTGCAATTGCAATTGCAATTGCAATTACAATTACAATTACAATTACTATTACAATTACAATTACAATTACAATTACAATTACAATTACAATTACAATTACAATCACAATCACAATCACAATCACAATCACAATCACAATCACAATCACAATCACAATCACAATCACAATCACAATCACAATCACAATCACAATCACAATCACAATCACAATCACAATCACAATCACAATCACAATCACAATCACAATCACAATCACAATCACAATCACAATCACAATCACAATCACAATCACAATCACAATCACAATCACAATCACAATCACAATCACAATCACAATCACAATCACAATCACAATCACAATCACAATCACAATCACAATCACAATCACAATCACAATCACAATCACAATCACAATCACAATCACAATCACAATCACAATCACAATCACAATCACAATCACAATCACAATCACAATCACAATTAGAATGACAATTACAATTACAATTACAATTACAATTACAATTACAATTACAATTACAATTACAATTACAATTACAATTACAATTACAATTACAATTACAATTACAATTACAATTACAATTACAATTACAATTACAATTACAATTACAATTACAATTACAATTACAATTACAATTACAATTACAATTACAATTACAATTACAATTACAATTACAATTACAATTACAATTACAATTACAATTACAATTACAATTACAATTACAATTACAATTACAATTACAATTACAATTACAATTACAATTACAATTACAATTACAATTACAATTACAATTACAATTACAATTACAATTACAATTACAATTACAATTACAATTACACTTACAATTTCAATTACAATTACAATTACAATTACAATTACAATTACAATAGCAAGTACAATTACAATTACAATTACAATTTCAATTACAATTACAATTACAATTACAATTACAATTACAATTACAATTACAATTACAATTACAATTACAATTACAAATACAATTACAATTACAATTACAATTACAATAACAATTACAATTACAATTACAATAACAATTACAATTACAATTACAATTACAATTATAATTACAATTGCAATTACAATTGCAATTACAATAACAATAACAATAACAATTACAATTACAATTACAATTACAATTACAATTACAATTACAATTACAATTACAATTACAATTACAATTACAATTACAATTACAATTACAATTACAATTACAATTACAATTACAATTACAATTACAATTACAATTACAATTACAATTACAATTACAATTACAATTACAATTACAATTACAATTACAATTACAATTACAATTACAATTACAATTACAATTACCATTACAATTACAATTACAATTACAATTACAATTACAATTACAATTACAATTACAAATACAATTACAATTACCATTACAATTATAATTATAATTACAATTACAATTACAATTACAATTACAATTACAATTACAATTACGATTACGATAACGATTTCAATTACAATTACAATTACAATTACAATTACAATTGCAATTACAGTTACAATTACAATTACAGTTACATTTACAATTACAATTACAATTACAATTCCAATTACAATTACAATTACAATTACAATTACAATTACAATTACAATTACAATTACAATTACAATTACAATTACATTTACAATTACAATTACAATTAGAATTACAATTACAATTGCAATGACAATTACAATTACAATATCAATTACAATTACAATTACAATTACAATTACAATTACAATTACAATTACAATTACAATTACAATTACAATTACAACTACAATTACAATTACAATTACAATTACAATTACAATTACAATTACAATTACAATTACAATTACAATTACAATTACAATTACAATTACAATTACAATTGCAAGTACAATTACAATTACAATTACAATTACAATTACAATTACAATTTAAATTACAATTACAATTACAATTACAATTACAATTACAATTACAATTACAATTACAATTACAATTACAATTACAATTACAATTACAATTACAATTACAATTACAATTACAATTACAATTACAATTACAATTACAATTACAATTACAATTACAATTACAATTACAATTACAATTACAATAACAATTACAATTACAATTACAATTACAATTACAATTCCAATTGCAATTACAATTACAATTACAATAACAATAACAATTACAATTACAATTACAATTACAATTACAATTACAATTACAATTACAATTACAATTACAATTACAATTACAATTACAATTACAATTACAATTACAATTACAATTACAATTACAATTACAATTACAATTACAATTACAATTACAATTACAATTACAATTACAATTACAATTACAATTACAATTACAATTACAATTACAATTACAATTACAATTACAATTACAATTACAATTACAATTACAATTACAATTACAATTACAATTACAATTACACTTACAATTTCAATTACAATTACAATTACAATTACAATTACAATTACAATAGCAAGTACAATTACAATTACAATTACAATTTCAATTACAATTACAATTACAATTACAATTACAATTACAATTACAATTACAATTACAATTACAATTACAATTACAAATACAATTACAATTACAATTACAATTACAATAACAATTACAATTACAATTACAATAACAATTACAATTACAATTACAATTACAATTATAATATTGCAATTACAATTACAATTACAATAACAATTACAATTACAATTACAATTACAATTACAATTACAATTACAATTACAATTACAATTACAATTACAATTACAATTACAATTACAATTACAATTACAATTACAATTACAATTACAATTACAATTACAATTACAATTACAATTACAATTACAATTACAATTACAATTACAATTACAATTACAATTACAATTACAATTACAATTACAATTACAATTACAATTACAATTACAATTACAATTACAATTACCATTACAATTACAATTACAATTACAATTACAATTACAATTACAATTACAATTACAAATACAATTACAATTACTATTACAATTATAATTACAATTACAATTACAATTACAATTACAATTTCAATTACAATTACAATTACAATTACAATTACAATTGCAATTACAGTTACAATTACAATTACAGTTACATTTACAATTACAATTACAATTACAATTCCAATTACAATTACAATTACAATTACAATTACAATTACAATTACAATTACAATTACAATTACAATTACAATTACATTTACAATTACAATTACAATTAGAATTACAATTACAATTGCAATGACAATTACAATTACAATATCAATTACAATTACAATTACAATTACAATTACAATTACAATTACAATTACAATTACAATTACAATTACAATTAGAATTACAATTACAATTACAATTACAATTACAATTACAATTACAATTACAATTACTATTACAATTACAATTACAATTACAATTACAATTACAATTACAATTACAATTACAATTACAATTACAATTACAATTTCAATTACAATTACAAGTACAATTACAATTCCAATTCCAATTACAATTACAATTACAATTACAATTACTATTACAATTACAATTACAATTACAATTACAATTACAATTAGAATTACAATTACAATTACAATTACAATTACAATTACAATTACTATTACAATTACAATTACAATTACAATTACAATTACAATTACAATTACAATTACAATTACAATTACAATTACAATTACAATTACAATTACAATTACAATTACAATTACAATTTCAATTACAATTACAAGTACAATTACAATTACAATTACAATTACAATTACAATTACAATTACAATTACAATTACAATTACAATTACAATTACAATTACAATTACAATTACAATTACAATTACAATTACAATTACAATTACAATTACAATTACAATTACAATTACAATTACAATTACAATTACAATTACAATTACAATTACAATTACAATCACAATCACAATCACAATCACAATCACAATCACAATCACAATCACAATCACAATCACAATCACAATCACAATCACAATCACAATCACAATCACAATCACAATCACAATCACAATCACAATCACAATCACAATCACAATCACAATCACAATCACAATCACAATCACAATCACAATCACAATCACAATCACAATCACAATCACAATCACAATCACAATCACAATCACAATCACAATCACAATCACAATCACAATCACAATCACAATCACAATCACAATCACAATCACAATCACAATCACAATCACAATCACAATCACAATCACAATCACAATCACAATCACAATCACAATCACAATCACAATCACAATCACAATCACAATCACAATCACAATCACAATCACAATCACAATCACAATCACAATCACAATCACAATCACAATCACAATCACAATCACTATGACAATTACAATTACAATTACAATTACAATTACAATTACAATTACAATTACAATTACAAATACAATTACAATTACAATTACAATTACAATTACAATTACAATTACAATTACAATTACAATTACAATTAAAATTGCAATTGCAATTGCAATTACAATTACTATTACAATTACAATTACAATTACAATTACAATTACAATTACAATTACAATTACATTTACAATTACAATTACAATTACAAATACAATTACAATTACAATTACAATTACAATTACAATTACAATTACAATTACAATTACAATTACAATTACAATTACAATTACAATTACAATTACAATTACAATTACAATTACAATTACAATTACAATTACAATTACAATTACAATTACAATTACATTTACAATTACAATTACAATTACAAATACAATTACAATTACAATTACAATTACAATTACAATTACAATTACAATTACAATTACAATTACAATTACAATTACAATTACAATTACAATTACAATTACAATTACAATTACAATTACAATTACACTTACAATTTCAATTACAATTACAATTACAATTACAATTACAATTACAATTACAATAGCAAGTACAATTACAATTACAATTACAATTTCAATTACAATTACAATTACAATTACAATTACAATTACAATTACAATTACAATTACAATTACAATTACAATTACAATTACAATTACAATTACAATTGCAAGTACAATTACAATTACAATTACAATTACAATTACAATTACAATTTAAATTACAATTACAATTACAATTACAATTACAATTACAATTACAATTACAATTACAATTACAATTACAATTACAATTACAATTACAATTACAATTGCAATTGCAATTGCAATTGCAATTGCAATTACAATTACAATTACAATTACAATTACAATTACAATTACAATTACAATTACAATTACAATTACAATTACAATTACAATTACAATTACAATTTCAATTACAATTACAAGTACAATTACAATTACAATTACAATTACAATTACAATTACAATTACAATTACAATTACAATTACAATTACAATTACAATTACAATTACAATTACTATTACAATTACAATTACAATTACAATTACAATTACAATTACAATTACAATTACATTTACAATTACAATTACAATTACAAATACAATTACAATTACAATTACAATTACAATTACAATTACAATTACAATTACAATTACAATTACAATTACAATTACAATTACAATTACAATTACAATTACAATTACAATTACAATTACAATTACAATTACAATTACAATTACTATTACAATTACAATTACAATTACAATTACAATTACAATTAGAATTACAATTACAATTACAATTACAATTACAATTACAATTACTATTACAATTACAATTACAATTACAATTACAATTACAATTACAATTACAATTACAATTACAATTACAATTACAATTACAATTACAATTACAATTACAATTACAATTTCAATTACAATTACAAGTACAATTACAATTACAATTACAATTACAATTACAATTACAATTACAATTACAATTACAATTACAATTACAATTACAATTACAATTACAATTACAATTACAATTACAATTACAATTACAATTACAATTACAATTACAATTACAATTACAATTACAATTACAATTACAATTACAATTACAATTACAATTACAATTACAATTACAATTACAATTACAATTACAATCACAATCACAATCACAATCACAATCACAATCACAATCACAATCACAATCACAATCACAATCACAATCACAATCACAATCACAATCACAATCACAATCACAATCACAATCACAATCACAATCACAATCACAATCACAATCACAATCACAATCACAATCACAATCACAATCACAATCACAATCACAATCACAATCACAATCACAATCACAATCACAATCACAATCACAATCACAATCACAATCACAATCACAATCACAATCACAATCACAATCACAATCACAATCACAATCACAATCACAATCACAATCACAATCACAATCACAATCACAATCACAATCACAATCACAATCACAATCACAATCACAATCACAATCACAATCACAATCACAATCACAATCACAATCACAATCACAATCACAATCACTATGACAATTACAATTACAATTACAATTACAATTACAATTACAATTACAATTACAATTACAAATACAATTACAATTACAATTACAATTACAATTACAATTACAATTACAATTACAATTACAATTACAATTAAAATTGCAATTGCAATTGCAATTACAATTACTATTACAATTACAATTACAATTACAATTACAATTACAATTACAATTACAATTACATTTACAATTACAATTACAATTACAAATACAATTACAATTACAATTACAATTACAATTACAATTACAATTACAATTACAATTACAATTACAATTACAATTACAATTACAATTACAATTACAATTACAATTACAATTACAATTACAATTACAATTACAATTACAATTACAATTACAATTACAATTACAATTACAATTACAATTACAATTACAATTACAATTACAATTACAATTACAATTACAATTACAATTACAATTACAATTACAATTACAATTACAATTACAATTACAATTACAATTACAATTACAATTACAATTACAATTACAATTACAATTACAATTACAATTACACTTACAATTTCAATTACAATTACAATTACAATTACAATTACAATTACAATTACAATTACAATAGCAAGTACAATTACAATTACAATTACAATTTCAATTACAATTACAATTACAATTACAATTACAATTACAATTACAATTACAATTACAATTACAATTACAATTACAATTACAATTACAATTACAATTGCAAGTACAATTACAATTACAATTACAATTACAATTACAATTACAATTTAAATTACAATTACAATTACAATTACAATTACAATTACAATTACAATTACAATTACAATTACAATTACAATTACAATTACAATTACAATTACAATTACAATTACAATTGCAATTGCAATTGCAATTGCAATTGCAATTGCAATTGCAATTGCAATTGCAATTGCAATTGCAATTACAATTACAATTACAATTACAATTACAATTACAATTACAATTACAATTACAATTACAATTACAATTACAATTACAATTCCAATTACAATTACAATTACAATTACAATTACTATTACAATTACAATTACAATTACAATTACAATTACAATTAGAATTACAATTACAATTACAATTACAATTACAATTACAATTACAATTACTATTACTATTACAATTACAATTACAATTACAATTACAATTACAATTACAATTACAATTACAATTACAATTACAATTACAATTACAATTACAATTACAATTACAATTACAATTTCAATTACAATTACAAGTACAATTACAATTACAATTACAATTACAATTACAATTACAATTACAATTACAATTACAATTACAATTACAATTACAATTACAATTACAATTACAATTACAATTACAATTACAATTACAATTACAATTACAATTACAATTACAATTACAATTACAATTACAATTACAATTACAATTACAATTACAATTACAATTACAATTACAATTACAATTACAATCACAATCACAATCACAATCACAATCACAATCACAATCACAATCACAATCACAATCACAATCACAATCACAATCACAATCACAATCACAATCACAATCACAATCACAATCACAATCACAATCACAATCACAATCACAATCACAATCACAATCACAATCACAATCACAATCACAATCACAATCACAATCACAATCACAATCACAATCACAATCACAATCACAATCACAATCACAATCACAATCACAATCACAATCACAATCACAATCACAATCACAATCACAATCACAATCACAATCACAATCACAATCACAATCACAATCACAATCACAATCACAATCACAATCACAATCACAATCACAATCACAATCACAATCACAATCACAATCACAATCACAATCACAATCACAATCACTATGACAATTACAATTACAATTACAATTACAATTACAATTACAATTACAATTACAATTACAATTACAAATACAATTACAATTACAATTACAATTACAATTACAATTACAATTACAATTACAATTACAATTACAATTAAAATTGCAATTGCAATTGCAATTACAATTACTATTACAATTACAATTACAATTACAATTACAATTACAATTACAATTACAATTACATTTACAATTACAATTACAATTACAAATACAATTACAATTACAATTACAATTACAATTACAATTACAATTACAATTACAATTACAATTACAATTACAATTACAATTACAATTACAATTACAATTACAATTACAATTACAATTACAATTACAATTACAATTACAATTACAATTACAATTACAATTACATTTACAATTACAATTACAATTACAAATACAATTACAATTACAATTACAATTACAATTACAATTACAATTACAATTACAATTACAATTACAATTACAATTACAATTACAATTACAATTACAATTACAATTACAATTACAATTACAATTACAATTACACTTACAATTTCAATTACAATTACAATTACAATTACAATTACAATTACAATAGCAAGTACAATTACAATTACAATTACAATTTCAATTACAATTACAATTACAATTACAATTACAATTACAATTACAATTACAATTACAATTACAATTACAATTACAATTACAATTACAATTACAATTACAATTGCAAGTACAATTACAATTACAATTACAATTACAATTACAATTACAATTACAATTTAAATTACAATTACAATTACAATTACAATTACAATTACAATTACAATTACAATTACAATTACAATTACAATTACAATTACAATTACAATTGCAATTGCAATTGCAATTGCAATTGCAATTGCAATTGCAATTGCAATTGCAATTGCAATTGCAATTGCAATTACAATTACAATTACAATTACAATTACAATTACAATTACAATTACAATTACAATTACAATTACAATTACAATTACAATCACAATCACAATCACAATCACAATCACAATCACAATCACAATCACAATCACAATCACAATCACAATCACAATCACAATCACAATCACAATCACAATCACAATCACAATCACAATCACAATCACAATCACAATCACAATCACAATCACAATCACAATCACAATCACAATCACAATCACAATCACAATCACAATCACAATCACAATCACAATCACAATCACAATCACAATCACAATCACATCACAATCACAATCACAATCACAATCACAATCACAATCACAATCACAATCACAATCACAATCACAATCACAATCACAATCACAATCACAATCACAATCACAATCACAATCACAATCACAATCACAATCACAATCACAATCACAATCACAATCACAATCACAATCACAATCACAATCACAATCACAATCACAATCACAATCACAATCACAATCACAATCACAATCACAATCACAATCACAATCACAATCACAATCACAATCACAATCACAATCACTATGACAATTACAATTACAAATACAATTACAATTACAATTACAATTACAATTACAATTACAAATACAATTACAATTACAATTACAATTACAATTACAATTACAATTACAATTACAATTACAATTACAATTACAATTACAATTACAATTACAATTACAATTACAATTACAATTGCAATTACAATTAAAATTGCAATTGCAATTACAATTACTATTACAATTACAATTACAATTACAATTACAATTACAATTACAATTACAATTACATTTACAATTACAATTACAATTACAAATACAATTACAATTACAATTACAATTACAATTACAATTACAATTACAATTACAATTACAATTACAATTACAATTACAATTACAATTACAATTACAATTACAATTACAATTACAATTACAATTACAATTACAATTACAATTACAATTACAATTACAATTACAATTACAATTACAATTACAATTACAATCACAATCACAATCACAATCACAATCACAATCACAATCACAATCACAAGCACAATTACAATTACAATTACAATTACAATTACAATTACAATTACAATTCCAATTGCAATTGCAATTGCAATTACAATTACAATTACAATTACAATTACAATTACTATTACAATTACAATTACAATTACAATTACAATTACAATTACAATTACAATTACAATTACAATTACAATTACAATCACAATCACAATCACAATCACAATCACAATCACAATCACAATCACAATCACAATCACAATCACAATCACAATCACAATCACAATCACAATCACAATCACAATCACAATCACAATCACAATCACAATCACAATCACAATCACAATCACAATCACAATCACAATCACAATCACAATCACAATCACAATCACAATCACAATCACAATCACAATCACAATCACAATCACAATCACAATCACAATCACAATCACAATCACAATCACAATCACAATCACAATCACAATCACAATCACAATCACAATCACAATCACAATCACAATCACAATCACAATCACAATCACAATCACAATCACAATCACAATCACAATCACAATCACAATCACAATCACAATCACAATCACAATCACAATCACAATCACAATCACAATCACAATCACAATCACAATCACAATCACAATCACAATCACAATCACAATCACAATCACAATCACAATCACAATCACAATCACAATCACAATCACAATCACAATCACAATCACAATCACAATCACAATCACAATCACAACCACAACCACAACCACAACCACAACCACAACCACAACCACAACCACAACCACAACCACAACCACAACCACAACCACAACCACAACCACAACCACAACCACAACCACAACCACAACCACAACCACAACCACAACCACAACCACAACCACAACCACAAGCACAATCACAATCACAATCACAATCACAATCACAATCACAATCACAATCACAATCAGAATGACAATTACAATTACAATTACAATTACAATTACAATTACAATTACAATTACAATTACAATTACAATTACAATTACAATTACAATTACAATTACAATTACAATTACAATTACAATTACAATTACAATTACAATTACAATTACAATTACAATTACAATTACAATTACAATTACAATTACAATTACAATTACAATAACAATTACAATTACAATTACAATTACAATTACAATTACAATTACAATTACAATTACAATTACACTTACAATTTCAATTACAATTACAATTACAATTACAATTACAATAGCAAGTACAATTACAATTACAATTACAATTTCAATTACAATTACAATTACAATTACAATTACAATTACAATTACAATTACAATTACAAATACAATTACAATTACAATTACAATTACAATAACAATTACAATTACAATTACAATAACAATTACAATTACAATTACAATTACAATTACAATTACAATTGCAATTACAATTACAATTACAATAACAATAACAATAACAATTACAATTACAATTACAATTACAATTACAATTACAATTACAATTACAATTACAATTACAATTACAATTACAATTACAATTACAATTACAATTACAATTACAATTACAATTACAATTACAATTACAATTACAATTACAATTACAATTACAATTACAATTACAATTACAATTACAATTACAATTACAATTACAATTACAATTACAATTACAATTACAATTACAATTACAATTACCATTACAATTACAATTACAATTACAATTACAATTACAATTACAATTACAATTACAAATACAATTACAATTACTATTACAATTATAATTACAATTACAATTACAATTACAATTACAATTACAATTACAATTACGATTACGATAACGATTTCAATTACAATTACAATTACAATTACAATTACAATTGCAATTACAGTTACAATTACAATTACAGTTACACTTACAATTACAATTACAATTACAATTCCAATTACAATTACAATTACAATTACAATTACAATTACAATTACAATTACAATTACAATTACAATTACAATTACAATTACAATTACATTTACAATTACAATTACAATTAGAATTACAATTACAATTGCAATGACAATTACAATTACAATTACAATTACAATTACAATTACAATTACAATTACAATTACAATTACAAATACAACTACAATTACAATTACAATTACAATTACAATTACAATTACAATTACAATTAAAATTACAATTACAATTACAATTACAATTACAATTACAATTACAATTGCAAGTACAATTACAATTACAATTACAATTACAATTACAATTTAAATTACAATTACAATTACAATTACAATTACAATTACAATTACAATTACAATTACAATTACAATTACAATTACAATTACAATTACAATTACAATTACAATTACAATTACAATTACAATTACAATTACAATTACAATTACAATTACAATTGCAATTGCAATTGCAATTGCAATTGCAATTGCAATTACAATTACAATTACAATTACAATTAAAATTACAATTACATTTCCAATTCCAATTCCAATTACAATTACAATTACAATTACAATTACAATTACAATTACAATTACAATTACAATTACAATTACAATTACAATTAGAATTACAATTACAATTACAATTACAATTACAATTACAATTACAATTACTATTACAATTACAATTACAATTACAATTACAATTACAATTACAATTACAATTACAATTACAATTACAATTACAATTACAATTTCAATTACAATTACAAGTACAATTACAATTACAATTACAATTACAATTACAATTACAATTACAATTACAATTACAATTACAATTACAATTACAATTACAATTACAATTACAATTACAATTACAATTACAATTACAATTACAATTACAATTACAATTACAATTACAATTACAATTACAATTACAATTACAATTACAATTACAATTACAATTACAATTACAATTACAATTACAATTACAATTACAATTACAATTACAATTACAATTACAATTACAATTACAATTACAATTACAATTACAATTACAATTACAATTACAATTACAATTACAATTACAATTACAATTACAATTACAATTACAATTACAATTACAATTACAATTACAATTACAATTACAATTACAATTACAATTACAATTACAATTACAATTACAATTACAATTACAAGAACAATTACAATTACAATTACAATTACAATTACAATTACAATTACAATTACAATTACAATTACAATTACAATTACAATTACAATTACAATTACAATTACAATTACAATTACAATTACAATTACAATTACAATTACAATTACAATTACAATTACAATTACAATTACAATTACAATTACAATTACAATTACAATTACAATTACAATTACAATTACAATTACAATTACAATTACAATTACAATTACAATTACAATTACAATTACAATTACAATTACAATTACAATTAAAATTCCAATTCCAATTCCAATTCCAATTCCAATTCCAATTCCAATTCCAATTCCAATTCCAATTCCAATTCCAATTCCAATTCCAATTACAATTACAATTACAATTACAATTACAATTACAATTACAATTACAATTACAATTACAATTACAATTACAATTACAATTACAATTACAATTACAAGAACAATTACAATTACAATTACAATTACAATTACAATTACAATTACAATTACAATTACAATTACAATTACAATTACAATTACAATTACAATTACAATTACAATTACAATTACAATTACAATTACAATTACAATTACAATTACAATTACAATTACAATTACAATTACAATTACAATTACAATTACAATTACAATTACAATTACAATTACAATTACAATTACAATTACAATTACAATTACAATTACAATTACAATTACAATTACAATTACAATTACAATTACAATTACAATTACAATTACAATTACAATTACAATTACAATTACAATTACAATTACAATTACAATTACAATTACAATTACAATTACAATTACAATTACAATTACAATTACAATTACAATTACAATTACAATTACAATTACAATTACAATTACAATTACAATTACAATTACATTTACAATTGCAATTAATATTACAATTACAAATACAATTACAATTACAATTACAATTACAATTACAATTACAATTACAATTACAATTACAATTACAATTACAATTACAATTACAATTACAATTACAATTACAATTACAATTACAATTACAATTACAATTACAATTACAAGAACAATTACAATTACAATTACAATTACAATTACAATTACAATTACAATTACAATTACAATTACAATTACAATTACAATTACAATTATAATTACAATTACAATTACAATTACAATTACAATTACAATTACAATTACAATTACAATTACAATTACAATTACAATTACAATTACAATTACAATTACAATTACAATTACAATTACAATTACAATTACAATTACAATTACAATTACAATTACATTTACAATTGCAATTAATATTACAATTACAAATACAATTACAATTACAATTACAATTACAATTACAATTACAATTATAATTACAATTACAATTACAATTACAATTACAATTACAATTACAATTACAATTACAATTACAATTACAATTACAATTACAATTACTATTACTATTACAATTACAATTACAATTACAATTACAATTACAATTACAATTACAATTACAATTACAATTACAATTACAATTACAATTACAATTACAATTACAATTTCAATTACAATTACAAGTACAATTACAATTACAATTACAATTACAATTACAATTACAATTACAATTACAATTACAATTACAATTACAATTACAATTACAATTACAATTACAATTACAATTACAATTACAATTACAATTACAATTACAATTACAATTACAATTACAATTACAATTACAATTACAATTACAATTACAATTACAATTACAATTACAATTACAATTACAATTACAATTACAATTACAATTACAATTACAATTACAATTACAATTACAATTACAATTACAATTACAATTACACTTACAATTACAATTACAATTACAATTACAATTACAATTACAATTACAATTACAATTACAATTACAATTACAATTAGAATTACAAATACAATTACAATTACAATTACAATTACAATTACAATTACAATTACAATTACAATTACAATTACAATTACAATTACAATTACAATTACAATTATAATTACAATTACAATTACAATTACAATTACAATTACAATTACAATTACAATTACAATTACAATTACAATTACAATTACAATTACAATTACAATTACAATTACAATTACAATTACAATTACAATTACAATTACAATTACAATTACAATTACAATTACAATTACAATTACAATTACAATTACAATTACAATTACAATTACAATTACAATTACAATTACAATTACAATTACAATTACAATTACAATTACAATTACAATTACAATTACAATTACAATTAAAAATAAAATATAAATTAAAATTACAATTACAATGACAATTACAATCACAATCACAATCACAATCACAATCACAATCACAATCACAATCACAATCACAATCACAATCACAATCACAATCACAATCACAATCACAATCACAATCACAATCACAATCACAATCACAATCACAATCACAATCACAATCACAATCACAATCACAATCACAATCACAATCACAATCACAATCACAATCACAATCACAATCACAATCACAATCACAATCACAATCACAATCACAATCACAATCACAATCACAATCACAATCACAATCACAATCACAATCACAATCACAATCACAATCACAATCACAATCACAATCACAATCACAATCACAATCACAATCACAATCACAATCACAATCACAATCACAATCACAATCACAATCACAATCACAATCACAATCACAATCACAATCACAATCACAATCACAATCACAATCACAATCACAATCACAATCACAATCACAATCACAATCACAATCACAATCACAATCACAATCACAATCACAATCACAATCACAATCACAATCACAATCACAATCACAATCACAATCACAATCACAATCACAATCACAATCACAATTACAATCACAATCACAATCACAATCACAATCACAATCACAATCACAATGAAAATTACAATTGCAATTACAATTACAATTACTATTACAATTACAATTACAATTACAATTACAATTACAATTACATTTACAATTACAATTACAAATACAAATACAATTACAATTACAATTACAATTACAATTACAATTACAATTACAATTACAATTACAATTACAATTACAATCACAATCACAATCACAATCACAATCACAATCACAATCACAATCACAAGTACAATTACAATTACAATTGCAATTGCAATTGCAATTGCAATTGCAATTGCAATTGCAATTGCAATTACAATTACAATTACAATTACAATTACTATTACAATTACAATTACAATTACAATTACAATTACAATTACAATTACAATTACAATTACAATTACAATTACAATTACAAATACAATTACAATTACACTTACAATTACAATTACAATTACAATTACAATTACAATTACAATTACAATTACAATTACAATTACAATTACAATTACAATCACAATCACAATCACAATCACAATCACAATCACAATCACAATCACAATCACAATCACAATCACAATCACAATCACAATCACAATCACAATCACAATCACAATCACAATCACAATCACAATCACAATCACAATCACAATCACAATCACAATCACAATCACAATCACAATCACAATCACAATCACAATCACAATCACAATCACAATCACAATCACAATCACAATCACAATCACAATCACAATCACAATCACAATCACAATCACAATCACAATCACAATCACAATCACAATCACAATCACAATCACAATCACAATCACAATCACAATCACAATCACAATCACAATCACAATCACAATCACAATCACAATCACAATCACAATCACAATCACAATCACAATCACAATCACAATCACAATCACAAATACAAATACAATTACAATTACAATTACAATTACAATTACAATTACAATTACAATTACAATTACAATTTCAATTTCAATTTCAATTTCAATTACAATTACAATTACAATTACAATTACAATTACAATGTCAATCACAATCACAATCACAATCACAATCACAATCACAATCACAATCACAATCACAATCACAATCACAATCACAATCACAATCACAATCACAATCACAATCACAATCACAATCACAATCACAATCACAATCACAATCACAATCACAATCACAATCACAATCACAATCACAATCACAATCACAATCACAATCACAATCACAATCACAATCACAATCACAATCACAATCACAATCACAATCCCAATCCCAATCCCAATCCCAATCCCAATCCCAATCCCAATCCCAATCCCAATCCCAATCACAATCACAATCACAATCACAATCACAATCACAATCACAATCACAATCACAATCACAATCACAATCACAATCACAATCACAATCACAATCACAATCACAATCACAATCACAATCACAATCACAATCACAATCACAATCACAATCACAATCACAATCACAATCACAATCACAATCACAATCACAATCACAATCACAATCACAATCACAATCACAATCACAATCACAATCACAATCACAATCACAATCACAATCACAATCACAATCACAATCACAATCACAATCACAATCACAATCACAATCACAATCACAATCACAATCACAATCACAATCACAATCACAATCACAATCACAATCACAATCACAATCACAATCACAATCACAATCACAATCACAATCACAATCACAATCACAATCACAATCACAATCACAATCACAATCACAATCACAATCACAATCACAATCACAATCACAATCACAATCACAATCACAATCACAATCACAATCACAATCACAATCACAATCACAATCACAATCACAATCACAATCACAATCACAATCACAATCACAATCACAATCACAATCACAATCACAATCACAATCACAATCACAATGAAAATTACAATTGCAATTGCAATTACAATTACTATTACAATTACAATTACAATTACAATTACAATTACAATTACAATTACAATTACAATTACAATTACATTTACATTTACAATTACATTTACAATTACAATTACAATTACAAATACAAATACAATTAGAATTACAATTACAATTACAATTACAATTACAATTACAATTACAATTACAATTACAATTACAATTACAATTACAATTACAATTACAATTACAATTACAATCACAATCACAATCACAATCACAATCACAATCACAATCACAATCACAAGTACAATTGCAATTGCAATTGCAATTGCAATTGCAATTGCAATTGCAATTGCAATTGCAATTGCAATTGCAATTCCAATTACTATTACTATTACTATTACTATTACAATTACAATTACAATTACAATTACAATTACAATTACAATTACAATTACAATTACAATTACAATTACAATTACAATTACAATTACAATTACAATTACAATTACACTTACAATTACAATTACAATTACAATTACAATTACAATTACAATTACAATTACAATTACAATTACAATCACAATCACAATCACAATCACAATCACAATCACAATCACAATCACAATCACAATCACAATCACAATCACAATCACAATCACAATCACAATCACAATCACAATCACAATCACAATCACAATCACAATCACAATCACAATCACAATCACAAATACAATTACAATTACAATTACAATTACAATTACAATTAGAATTACAATTACAATTACAATTACAATTACAATTACAATTACAATTACAATTACAATTACAATTACAATTACAATTACAATTACAATTACAATTACAATTACAATTACAATTACAATTACAATTACAATTACAATTACAATTACAATTACAATTACAATTACAATTACAATTACAATTACAATTACAATTACAATTACAATTACAATTACAATTACAATTACAATTACAATTACAATTACAATTACAATTACAATTACAATTACAATTACAATTACAATTACAATTACAATTACAATTACAATTACAATTACAATTACAATTACAATTACAATTACAATTACAATTACAATTACAATTACAATTACAATTACAATTACAATTACAATTACAATTACAATTACAATTACAATTACAATTACAATTACAATTACAATTACAATTACAATTACAATTACAATTACAATTACAATTACAATTACAATTACAATTACAATTACAATTACAATTACAATTACAATTACAATTACAATTACAATTACAATTACAATTACAATTACAATTACAATTACAATTACAATTACAATTACAATTACAATTACAATTACAATTACAATTACAATTACAATTACAATTACAATTACAATTACAATTACAATTACAATTACAATTACAATTACAATTACAATTACAATTACAATTACAATTACAATTACAATTACAATTACAATTACAATTACAATTACAATTACAATTACAATTACAATTACAATTACAATTACAATTACAATTACAATTTCAATTTCAATTACAATTACAATTACAATTACAATTACAATTACAATTACAATAGCAAGTACAATTACAATTACAATTACAATTTCAATTACAATTACAATTACAATTACAATTACAATTACAATTACAATTACAATTACAATTACAATTACAATTACAATTACAATTACAAATACAATTACAATTACAATTACAATAACAATTACAATTACAATTACAATAACAATTACAATTACAATTACAATTACAATTACAATTACAATTACAATTACAATTACAATTACAGTTACAATTACAGTTACAATTACAATTACAATTACAGTTACAATTACAATTACAATTACAATTACAATTACAATTACAATTACAATTACAATTACAATTACAATTACAATTACAATTACAATTACAATTACAGTTACAATTACAATTAAAATTACAATTACAATTACAATTACAATTACAATTACAATTACAATTACAATTACAATTACAATTACAATTACAATTACAATTACAATTACAATTACAATTACAATTACAACTACAATTACAATTACAATTACAATTACAATTACATTACAGTTACAATTACAATTACAATTACAATTACAATTACAATTACAATTACAATTACAATTACAATTACAATTACAATTACAATTACAGTTACAATTATAATTACAGTTACAATTACAATTACAATTACAATTACAATTACAATTACAATTACAATTACAATTACAATTACAATTACAATTACAATTACAATTACAATTACAATTACAATTACAATTACAATTACAACTACAATTACAATTACAATTACAATTACAATTACAATTACAATTACAATTACAATTACAATTACAATTACAATTACAATTACAATTACAATTACAATTACAATTACATTTACAATTAGAATTACAATTACAATTACAATTACAATTACATTACAATTACAATTACAATTACAATTACAATTACAATACAATTACAATTACAATTACAATTACAATTACAATTACAATTACAATTACAATTACAATTACAATTACAATTACAATTACAATTACAATAACAATTACAATTACAATTACAATTACAATTACAATTACAATTACAATTACAATTACAATTACAATTACAATAACAATTACAATTACAATAACAAT
>CATVIB010000101.1:0-71523 GCA_958336395.1 Ctenicera cuprea
AATTACAATTACAATTACAATTACAATTACAATTACAATTACAATTACAATTACAATTACAATTACAATTACAATTACAATTACAATTACATTTACAATTACAATTACAATTATAATTACAATTACAATTACAATTACAATTACAATTGCAATTACAATTACAATTACAATTACAATTACAATTACAATTACAATTACAATTACAACTACAATTACAATTACAATTACAATTACAATTACAATTACATTTACAATTACAATTACAATTACAATTACAATTACAATTACAATTACAATTACAATTACAATTACAATTACAATTACAATTACTATTACAATTACAATTACAATTACAATTACAATTACAAGTACAATTACAATTACAATTACAATTACAATTACAATTACAATTACAATTACAATTACAATTACAATTACAATTACAATTACAATTACAATTACAATTACAATTACAATTACAATTACAATTACAATTACAATTACAATTACAATTACAATTACAATTACAATTACAATTACATTTACAATTACAATTACAATTACAATTACAATTACAATTACAATTACAATTACAGTTACAATTACAATTACAATTACAATTACAATTACAATTACAATTACAATTACAATTACAATTACAATTACAATTACAATTACAATTACAGTTACAATTACATTTACAATTACAATTACAATTACAATTACAATTACAATTACAATTACAATTACAGTTACAATTACAATTACAATTACAATTACAATTACAATTACAATTACATATACAATTACAATTACAATTACAATTACAATTACAATTACAATTACAATTACAATTACAATTACAATTACAATTACAATTACAATTACAATTACAATTACAATTACAATTACAAGTACAATTACAATTACAATTACAATTACAATTACAATTACAATTACAATTACAATTACAATTACAATTACAATTACAATTACAATTACAATTACAATTACAATTACAATTACAATTACAATTACAATTACAATTACAATTACAATTACAATTACAATTACAATTACAATTACATTTACAATTACAATTACAATTACAATTACAATTACAATTACAATTACAATTACAATTACAATTACAGTTACAATTACAATTACAATTACAATTACAATTACAATTACAATTACAATTACAATTACAATTACAATGACAATTACAATTACAATTACAATTACAATTACATTTACAATTACAATTACAATTACAATTACAATTACAATTACAATTACAATTACAATTACAATTACAATTACAATTACAGTTACAATTACAATTACAATTACAATTACAATTACAATTACAATTACAATTACAATTACAATTACAATTACAATTACAATTACAATTACAAGTACAATTACAAGTACAATTACAATTACAATTACAATTACAATTACAATTACAACTACAATTACAATTACAATTACAATTACAATTACAATTACAATTACAATTACAATTACAATTACAATTACAATTACAATTACAATTACAATTACAATTACAATTACGATTACAATTACAATTACAATTACAAATACAATTACAATTACAATTAAAATTACAATTACAATTACAATTACTATTACAATTACAATTACAATTACAATTACAATTACAATTACAATTACAATTACAATTACAATTACAATTACAATTACAATTACAATTACAATTACAATTACAATTACAATTACAATTACAATTACAATTACAATTACAATTACATTTACAATTACAATTACAATTATAATTACAATTACAATTACAATTACAATTACAATTGCAATTACAATTACAATTACAATTACAATTACAATTACAATTACAATTACAATTACAACTACAATTACAATTACAATTACAATTACAATTACAATTACATTTACAATTACAATTACAATTACAATTACAATTACAATTACAATTACAATTACAATTACAATTACAATTACAATTACAATTACTATTACAATTACAATTACAATTACAATTACAATTACAAGTACAATTACAATTACAATTACAATTACAATTACAATTACAATTACAATTACAATTACAATTACAATTACAATTACAATTACAATTACAATTACAATTACAATTACAATTACAATTACAATTACAATTACAATTACAATTACAATTACAATTACAATTACAATTACATTTACAATTACAATTACAATTACAATTACAATTACAATTACAATTACAGTTACAATTACAATTACAATTACAATTACAATTACAATTACAATTACAATTACAATTACAATTACAATTACAATTACAATTACAATTACAATTACAATTACAGTTACAATTACATTTACAATTACAATTACAATTACAATTACAATTACAATTACAATTACAATTACAATTACAGTTACAATTACAATTACAATTACAATTACAATTACAATTACAATTACAATTACAATTACAATTACAATTACAATTACAATTACAATTACAATTATAAGTACAATTACAAGTACAATTACAATTACAATTACAATTACAATTACAATTACAACTACAATTACAATTACAATTACAATTACAATAAAATTACAATTACTATTACAATTACAATCACAATTACAATAAAATTACAATTACTATTACAATTACAATCACAAGTACAATTACAATTACAATTACCATTACAATTACAATTATAATTACAATTACAATTACAACTACAATTACAATTACAATTACAATTACAATTACAATTACAATGGCAATTACAATTACAATTACAATTACAATTGTTGAAGGTTGAGGGGTTGAAGGTTGGTGGCTGAGGGTTTGAGGGGTTGAAGGTTGAGGAGTTAAATGTTGAAGTCTGAGAGGTTGAAGGTTGAAGGTTGAGGAGTTGAAGGTTGGTGGCTGAGGGGTTGAGGGGTTGAAGGTTGAGGAGTTAAATGTTGAAGTCTGACTGGTTGAAGGTTGCAGGTTGAGGAGTTGAAGGTTGAAAGTTGAAAGTTGAGGGGTTGAAGGTTGAAAGTTGAGGGGTTGAAGGTTATAGGTTGAAGGGTTGAGGGGTTGAAGGTTGAAGGTTGAGGAGTTAAAGGTTGAAGGTTGAGAGGTTGAAGGGTGCAGGTTGAGGGGTTGAAGGTTGAAGGTTGAAGGTTAATGGGTGGAAAGTTAAAGGTGCAGGGGTTAAATGTTGAATGCTGAAGGTTAACGGGTGGAAGGTTAAAGGTGTAGGGGTTAAATGTTGAATGTCGAAGGTTGAGAGGTTGAAGGTTAAAGGTTAAGTGGTTGAAGGTTGAAGGTTCAGGGACTGAATGTTGGGGAGTTGAAGGTTGAAGGTTGAGGGCTTGAAGGTTGAAGGTTGAGGTGTTTAAGGTTGGAGGTTTAGGAGTTGAAGGTTGAGGGGTTGAAGGTTGAAGGTTGAGAAGTTAAAGGTTGATGGTTGAGGGGTTGAAGGTTGAAGGTTGTGGGGTTGAAGATTGAAAGTTGAGGGACTGAAGATTGAAGGTTGACTGGTTGAAGGTTACAGGTTGAGCGGTAGAAGGTTGAAGGTTGAGGGTTTGAAAGTTAAAGGTGAAGGGGTTGAAGGTCGAAGGTTGAGGGGTTAAAGATAGATGGTTGGGTGGTGGAAGGTTGAAAGTTGAGGGCTTGAAGGATAAAGGTAGAAGGTTGAGTGGTTAAAGGTTGAAGGTTAAGTGGTTGAAGATCGAAGGTTGAGGGGTTAAAGGTTGAAGGTTGAAGGAGTTGAAGGTTGAAGGTTGAGGGGTTGAAGGTTGGAGGTTGAACGTTGAAGGGTTGAAGGTTGCAGGTTGAGGGGTTGAAGGATGACGGTTGAGGGGTTGAAGGTTGAAGGTTGAAGGAGTTGAAGGTTGAAAGTTGAGGGGTTGAAAGTTAAAGGTTGAAGGTTGAAACAGTTGAAGGTTGAAGGTTGAGGGGTTGATGGTTGAAGGTCGAAGGTTGAGGGGTTAAAGGTTGAAGGTTGAAGGAGTTGAACGTCGAAGGTTGAGGGGTTGAAGGTTGGAGGTTGAACGTTGAGGGGTTGAAGGTTGAAGGTTGAAGAGTTGAAGGTTGAAGGTTGAGGGGTTGAAGGTTGAAGGTTGAGGGGTTGAAGGTTGAAGGTTGAGGGGTTGAAGGTTAAAGGTTGATGGGTTGAAGGTTGAGGGGTTGAAGGTTGGAGGTTGAACGTTGAAGGGTTGAAGGTTGCAGGTTGAGGGGTTGAAGGATGACGGTTGAGGGGTTGAAGGTTGAAGGTTGAAGGAGTTGAAGGTTGAAAGTTGAGGGGTTGATGGTTGAAGGTCGAAGGTTGAGGGGTTAAAGGTTGAAGGTTGAAGGAGTTGAACGTTGAAGGTTGAGGGGTTGAAGGTTGGAGGTTGAACGTTGAGGGGTTGAAGGTTGAAGGTTGAGGAGTTGAAGGTTGAAGGTTGAGGGGTTGAAGGTTGAAGGTTGAAGGAGTTGAACGTTGAAGGTTGAGGGGTTGAAGGTTGAAGGTTGAAGGTTGAGGGGTTGAAGGTTAAAGGTTGATGGGTTGAAGGTTGAGGGGTTGAAGGTTGAAGTTAGATTGGTTGAAGGTTGAAGGTTGAGGGCTTGAAAGTTGAAGGTTGGGAAGTTTAAGGTTGAAGGTTAAGGGGTTGAATATTGAGGGGTTGAAGGTTGAAGATTGAGGGGTTGAAGGTTGAAGGTTGAAGGTTGAAGATTGAGAGGTTGAAGGTTAAAGGTTAAGTGGTTGAAGGTTGAAGGTTGAGGGACTGAATGTTGGGGAGTTGAAGGTTGAAGGTTGAGGGCTTGAAGGTCGAAGGTTGAGGTGTTTAAGTTTGGAAGTTTAGGAGTTGAAGATTGAGGGGTTGAAGGTTGAAGGTTGAGAAGTTGAAGGTTGATGGTTGAGGGGTTGTAGGTTGAAGGTTGTGGGGTTGAAGATTGAAAGTTGAGGGACTGAAGATTGAAGGTTGACTGGTTGATGGTTACAGGTTGAGGGGTAGAAGGTTGAAGGTTGAGGGTTTGAAAGTTAAAGGTTAAGGGGTTGAAGGTCGAAGTTTGAGGGGTTAAAGATAAATGGTTGGGTGGTTGAAGGTTGAAAGTTGAGGGCTTGAAGGATGAAGGTTGAAGGTCGAGTGGTTAAAGGTTGAAGGTTAAGGGGTTAAAGATCGAAGGTTGAGGGGTTAAAGGTTGAAGGTTGAAGGAGTTGAAAGTTGAAGGTTGAGGGGTTGCAGGTTGGAGGTTGAACGTTGAGGGGTCGAAGGTTGAAGGTTGAGGGGTTAAAGGATGAAGGTTGAGGGGTTGAAGGTTGAAGGTTGGGAAGTTGAAGGTTGAAGGTTAAGGGGTTGAATATTGAGGGGTTGAAGGTTGAAGACTGAGGGGTTGAAGGTTGTAGGTTGAAGGGTGAGAGGTTGAAGGTTAAAGGTTAAGTGGTTGAAGGTTGAAGGTTGAGGAACTGAATGTTGGGGAGTTGAAGGTTGAAGGTTGAGGGCTTGAAGGTTGAAGGTTGAGGTGTTTAAGGTTGGAGGTTTAGGAGTTGAAGGTTGAGGGGTTGAAGGTTGAAGGTTGAGAAGTTGAAGGTTGATGGTTGAGGGGTTGAAAGTTGAAGGTTGTGGGGTTGAAGATTGAAAGTTGAGGGACTGAAGATTGAAGGTTGACTGGTTGAAGGTTACAGGTTGAGCGGTAGAAGGTTGAAGGTTGAGGGTTTGAAAGTTGAAAGTTAAAGGTTAAGGGGTTGAAGGTCGAAGGTTGAGGGGTTAAAGATAAATGGTTGGGTGGTTGAAGGTTGAAAGTTGATGGCTTGAAGGATGAAGGTTGAGGGGTTGAAGGATGAAGGTTGAGGGGTTGAAGGTTGAATGTTGAAGGAGTTGAAGGTTGAAAGTTGAGGGGTTGAAGGTTAAAGGTTGAACGTTGAAGGAGTCGAAAGTTGAAGGTTGAGGGGTTGAAGGTTGATGGTCGAAGGTTGAGTTGTTAAAGGTTGAAGGTTGAAGGAGTTGAAGGTTGAAGGTTGAGGGGTTGAAGGTTGGAGGTTGAAGGTTGAGGGGTTGAAGGTTGAAGGTTGAGGAGTTGAAGGTTGAAGGTTGATTGGTTGAAGGTTGGAGGTTGAAGGTTGAGGGGTTGAAGGTTGAAGGTTGAGGGCTTGAAGGTTGAAGGTTGAGGTGTTTAAGGTTGGAGGATTAGGAGTTGAAGGTTGAGGGGTTGAAGGTTGAAGGTTGAGAAGTTGAAGGTTGATGATTGAGGGGTTGAAGGTTGAAGGTTGTGGGGTTGAAGATTGAAAGTTAAGGGACTGAAGATTGAAGGTTGACTGGTTGAAGGTTACAGGTTGAACGGTAGAAGGTTGAAGGTTGAGGGTTTGAAAGTTAAAGGTGAAGGGGTTGAAGGTCGAAGGTTGAGGGGTTAAAGATAGATTTTTGGCTGGTTGAAGGTTGAAAGTTGAGGGCTTGAAGGATGAAGGTAGAAGGTTGAGTGGTTAAAGGTTGAAGGTTGAAGAAGTTGAAGGTTGAAAGTTGAGGGGTTGAAGGTTAAAGGTTAAAGGTTGAAGGAGTTGAAGGTTGAAGGTTGAGGGGTTGAAGGTTGGAGGTTGAGGGTTTGAAAGTTAAAGGTGAAGGGGTTGAAGGTCGAAGGTTAAGGGGTTGAAGATCGAAGGTTGAGGGGTTAAAGGTTGAAGGTTGAAGGAGTTGATGGTTGAAAGTTGAGGGGTTGAAGGTTAAAGGTTGAAGGTTGAAGGAGTTGAAGGTTGAAGGTTGAGGGGTTGAAGGTTGAAGGTCGAAGGTTCAGGGGTTAAAGGTTGAAGGTTGAAGGAGTTGAAGGTTGAAGGTTGAGGGGTTGAAGGTTGGAGGTTGAACGTTGAGGGGTTGAAGGTTGAAGGTTGAGGAGTTGAAGGTTGAAGGTTGAGGGGTTGAAGGTTGAAGGTTGAGGGGTTGAAGTTTGAAGGTTGAGGGATTGAAGGTTAAAGGTTGATGGGTTGAAGGTTGAAGGTTGAAGGAGTTGAAGGTTGAAAGTTGAGGGGTTGAAGGTTAAAGGGTTGAAGGTTGAAGGAGTTGAAGGTTGAAGGTTGAGGGGTTGAAGGTTGAAGGTCGAAGGTTGAGGGGTTAAAGGTTGAAGGTTGAAGGAGTTGAAGGTTGAAGGTTGAGGGGTTGAAGGTTGGAGGTTGAACGTTGAGGGGTTGAAGGTTGAAGGTTGAGGGGTTGAAGAATGAAGGTTGAGGGGTTGAAGGTTGAAGGTTGATGGAGTTGAAGGTTGAAAGTTGAGGGGTTGAAGGTTAAAGGTTGAAGGTTGGAGGAGTTGAAGGTTGAAGGTTGAGGGGTTGAAGGTTGAAGGTCGAAGGTTGAGGGGTTAAAGGTTGAAGGTTGAAGGAGTTGAAGGTTGAAGGTTGAGTTGTTGAAGGTTGGAGGTTGAACGTTGAGGGGTTGAAGGTTGAAGGATGAGGAGTTGAAGGTTGAAGGTTGAGGGGTTGAATGTTGAAGGTTGAGGGGTTGAAGGTTCAAGGTTGAGGGGTTGTAGGTTAAAGGTTGATGGGTTGAAGGTTGAGGGGTTGAAGGTTGAAGTTAGAGGGGTTGAAGGTTGAAGGTTGATTGCTTGAAAGTTAAAGGTTGGGAAGTTAAAGGTTGAAGGTTAAGGGGTTGAATATTGAGGGGTTGAAGGTTGAAGATTGAGGGGTTGAAGGTTGAAGGTTGAAGGTTGAGAGGTTGAAGGTTGAGGGACTGAATGTTGGGGATTTGAAGGTTGAAGGTTGAGGGCTTGAAGGTTGAAGGTTGAGGTGTTTAAGGTTGGAGGTTTAGGAGTTGAAGGTTGAAGGTTGAGGGGTTGAAGGTTGAAGGTCGAAGGTTGAGGGGTTAAAGGTTGAAGGTTGAAGGAGTTGAAGGTTGAAGGTTGAGGGGTTGAAGGTTGGAGGTTGAACGTTGAGGGGTTGAAGGTTGAAGGTTGAGGGGTTGAAGGATGAAGGTTGAGGGGTTGAAGGTTGAAGGTTGAAGGAGTTGAAGATTGAAAGTTGAGGGGTTGAAGGTTAAAGGTTGAAGGTTGAAGGAGTTGAAGGTTGAAGGTTGAGGGGTTGAAGGTTGAAGGTCGAAGGTTGATTGGTTAAAGGTTGAAGGTTGAAGGAGTTGAAGGTTGAAGGTTGAGGGGTTGAAGGTTGGAGGTTGAACGTTGAGGGGTTGAAGGTTGAAGGTTGAGGAGTTGAAGGTTGAAGGTTGAGGGGTTGAAGCTTGAAGGTTGAGGGGTTGAAGGTTGAAGGTTGAGGGGTTGAAGGTTAAAGGTTGATGGGTTGAAGGTTGAGGGGTTGAAGGTTGAAGTTAGAGGGGTTGAAGGTTGAAGGTTGAGGGCTTGAAAGTTGAAGGTTGGGAAGTTGAAGGTTGAAGGTTAAGGGGTTGAATATTGAGGGGTTGAAGGTTGAAGATTGAGGGGTTGAAGGTTGAAGGTTGAAGGTTGAGAGGTTGAAGGTTAAAGGTTAAGTGGTTGAAGGTTGAAGGTTGAGGGCTTGAAGGTTGAAGGTTGTGGTGTTTAAGGTTGGAGGTTTAGGAGTTGAAGGTTGAGGGGTTGAAGGTTGAAGGTTGAGGAGTTGAAGGTTGAAGGTTGAGGGGTTGAAGGTTGGAGGTTGAAGGTTGAGGGGTTGAAGGTTGAAGGTTGAATGCTTGAAGGTTGAAGGTTGAGGTGTTTAAGGTTGGAGGTTTAGGAGTTGAAGGTTGAGGGGTTGAACGTTGAAGGTTGAGAAGTTGAAGGTTGATGGTTGAGGGGTTGAAGGTTGAAGGTTGTGGGGTTGAAGATTGAAAGTTGAGGGACTGAAGATTGAAGGTTGACTGGTTGAAGGTTACAGGTTGAGCGGTAGAAGGTTGAAGGTTGAGGGTTTGAAAGTTAAAGGTGAAGGGGTTGAAGGTCGAAGGTTGAGGGGTTAAAGATAGATGGTTGGCTGGTTGAAGGTTGAAAGTTGAGGGCTTGAAAGATGAAGGTAGAAGGTTGAGTGGTTAAAGGTTGAAGGTTGAAGAAGTTGAAGGTTGAAAGTTGAGGGGTTGAAGGTTAAAGGTTAAAGGTTGAAAGAGTTGAAGGTTGAAGGTTGAGGGGTTGAAGGTTGGAGGTTGAGGGTTTGAAAGTTAAAGGTGAAGGGGTTGAAGGTCGAAGGTTAAGGGGTTGAAGATCGAAGGTTGAGGTGTTAAAGGTTGAAGGTTGAAGGAGTTGATGGTTGAAAGTTGAGGGGTTGAAGGTTAAAGGTTGAAGGTTAAAGGAGTTGAAGGTTGAAGGTTGAGGGGTTGAAGGTTGAAGGTCGAAGGTTCAGGGGTTAAAGGTTGAAGGTTGAAGGAGTTGAAGGTTGAAGGTTGAGGGGTTGAAGGTTGGAGGTTGAACGTTGTGGGGTTGAAGGTTGAAGGTTGAGGAGTTGAAGGATGAAGGTTGAGGGGTTGAAGGTTAAAGGTTGAAGCAGTTGAAGGTTGAAAGTTGTGGGGTTGAAGGTTAAAGGTTGAAGGTTGGAGGAGTTGAAGGTTGAAGGTTGAGGGGTTGAAGGTTGAAGGTCGAAGGTTGAGGGGTTAAAGGTTGAAGGTTGAAGGAGTTGAAGGTTGAAGGTTGAGGGGTTGAAGGTTGGAGGTTGAACGTTGAGGGGTTGAAGTTTGAAGGATGAGGAGTTGAAGGTTGAAGGTTGAGGGGTTGAATGTTGAAGGTTGAGGGGTTGAAGGTTGAAGGTTGAGGGGTTGTAGGTTAAATGTTGATGGGTTGAAGGTTGAGGGGTTGAAGGTTGAAGTTAGAGGGGTTGAAGGTTGAAGGTTGAGGGCTTGAAAGTTAAAGGTTGGGAAGTTAAAGGTTGAAGGTTAAGGGGTAGAATATTGAGGGGTTGAAGGTTGAAGATTGAGGGGTTGAAGGTTGAAGATTGAGGGGTTGAAGGTTGAAGGTTGAATGTTGAGAGGTTGAAGGTTGAGGGACTGAATGTTGGGGATTTGAAGGTTGAAGGTTGAGGGCTTGAAGGTTGAAGGTTGAGGTGTTTAAGGTTGGAGGTTTAGGAGTTGAAGGTTGAAGGTTGAGGGGTTGAAGGTTGAAGGTTGATGGGTTGAAGGTTGAGGGGTTGAAGGTTGAAGGTTGGGAAGTTGAGGGTTGAAGGTTAAGGGGTTGAATATTGAGGGGTTGAAGGTTGAAGACTGAGGGGTTGAAGGTTGAAGGGTGAGAGGTTGAAGGTTAAAGGTTAAGTGGTTGAAGGTTGAAGGTTGAGGAACTGAATGTTGGGGAGTTGAAGGTTGAAGGTTGAGGGCTTGAAGGTTGAGGGTTGAGGTGTTTAAGGTTGGAGGTTTAGGAGTTGAAGGTTGAGGGGTTGAAGGTTGAAGGTTGAGAAGTTGAAGGTTGATGGTTGAGGGATTGAAGGTTGAAGGTTGTGTGGTTGAAGATTGAAAGTTGAGGGACTGAAGATTGAAGGTTGACTGGTTGAAGGTTACAGGTTGAGGGGTAGAAGGTTGAAGGTTGAGGGTTTGAAAGTTAAAGGTTAAGGGGTTGAAGGTCGAAGGTTGAGGGGTTAAAGATAAATGGTTGGGTGGTTGAAGGTTGAAAGTTGATGGCTTGAAGGATGAAGGTTGAGGGGTTGAAGGATGAAGGTTGAGGGGTTGAAGGTTGAATGTTGAAGGAGTTGAAGGTTGAAAGTTGAGGGGTTGAAGGTTAAAGGTTGAACGTTGAAGGAGTCGAAGGTTGAAGGTTGAGGGGTTGAAGGTTGATGGTCGAAGGTTGAGTTGTTAAAGGTTGAAGGTTGAAGGAGTTGAAGGTTGAAGGTTGAGGGGTTGAAGGTTGGAGGTTGAAGGTTGAGGGGTTGAAGGTTGAAGGTTGAGGAGTTGAAGGTTGAAGGTTGAGGGGTTGAAGGTTGGAGGTTGAAGGTTGAGGGGTTGAAGGTTGAAGGTTGAGGGCTTGAAGGTTGAAGGTTGAGGTGTTTAAGGTTGGAGGATTAGGAGTTGAAGGTTGAGGGGTTGAAGGTTGAAGGTTGAGAAGTTGAAGGTTGATGGTTGAGGGGTTGAAGGTTGAAGGTTGAGGGGTTGAAGATTGAAAGTTGAGGGACTGAAGATTGAAGGTTGACTGGTTGAAGGTTACAGGTTGAGCGGTAGAAGGTTGAAGGTTGAGGGTTTGAAAGTTAAAGGTGAAGGGGTTGAAGGTCGAAGGTTGAGGGGTTAAAGATAGATGGTTGGCTGGTTGAAGGTTGAAAGTTGAGGGCTTGAAGGATGAAGGTAGAAGGTTGAGTGGTTAAAGGTTGAAGGTTGAAGAAGTTGAAGGTTGAAAGTTGAGGGGTTGAAGGTTAAAGGCTAAAGGTTGAAGGAGTTGAAGGTTGAAGGTTGAGGGGTTGAGGGTTGGAGGTTGAGGGTTTGAAAGTTAAAGGTGAAGGGGTTGAAGGTCGAAGGTTAAGGGGTTGAAGATCGAAGGTTGAGGGGTTAAAGGTTGAAGGTTGAAGGAGTTGATGGTTGAAAGTTGAGGGGTTGAAGGTTAAAGGTTGAAGGTTGAAGGAGTTGAAGGTTGAAGGTTGAGGGGTTGAAGGTTGAAGGTCGAAGGTTCAGGGGTTAAAGGTTGAAGGTTGAAGGAGTTGAAGGTTGAAGGTTGAGGGGTTGAAGGTTGGAGGTTGAACGTTGAGGGGTTGAAGGTTGAAGGTTGAGGAGTTGAAGGTTGAAGGTTGAGGCGTTGAAGGTTGAAGGTTGAGGGGTTGAAGGTTGAAGGTTGAGGGGTTGAAGGTTAAAGGTTGATGGGTTGAAGGTTGAAGGTTGAAGGAGTTGAAGGTTGAAAGTTGAGGGGTTGAAGGTTAAAGGGTTGAAGGTTGAAAGAGTTGAAGGTTGAAGGTTGAGGGGTTGAAGGTTGAAGGTCGAAGGTTGCGGGGTTAAAGGTTGAAGGAGTTGAAGGTTGAAGGTTGAGGGGTTGAAGGTTGGAGGTTGAACGTTGAGGGGTTGAAGGTTGAAGGTTGAGGGGTTGAAGGATGAAGGTTCAGGGGTTGAAGGTTGAAGGTTGATGGAGTTGAAGGTTGAAAGTTGAGGGGTTGAAGGTTAAAGGTTGAAGGTTGGAGGAGTTGAAGGTTGAAGGTTGAGGGGTTGAAGGTTGAAGGTCGAAGGTTGAGGGGTTAAAGGTTGAAGGTTGAAGGAGTTGAAGGTTGAAGGTTGAGGGGTTGAAGGTTGGAGGTTGAACGTTGAGGGGTTGAAGGTTGAAGGATGAGGAGTTGAAGGTTGAAGGTTGAGGGGTTGAATGTTGAAGGTTGAGGGGTTGAAGGTTGAAGGTTGAGGGGTTGTAGGTTAAAGGTTGATGGGTTGAAGGTTGAGGGGTTGAAGGTTGAAGTTAGAGGGGTTGAAGGTTGAAGGTTGATTGCTTGAAAGTTAAAGGTTGGGAAGTTAAAGGTTGAAGGTTAAGGGGTTGAATATTGAGGGGTTGAAGGTTGAAGATTGAGGGGTTGAAGGTTGAAGGTTGAAGGTTGAGAGGTTGAAGGTTAAAGGTTAAGTGGTTGAAGGTTGAAGGTTGAGGGACTGAATGTCTGGGATTTGAAGGTTGAAGGTTGAGGGCTTGAAGGTTGAAGGTTGAGGTGTTTAAGGTTGGAGGTTTAGGAGCTGAAGGTTGAAGGTTGAGGGGTTGAAGGTTGAAGGTCGAAGGTTGAGGGGTTAAAGGTTGAAGGTTGAAGGAGTTGAAGGTTGAAGGTTGAGGGGTTGAAGGTTGGAGGTTGAACGTTGAGGGGTTGAAGGTTGAAGGTTGAGGGGTTGAAGGATGAAGGTTGAGGGGTTGAAGGTTGAAGGTTGAAGGAGTTGAAGGTTGAAAGTTGAGGGGTTGAAGGTTAAAGGTTGAAGGTTGAAGGAGTTGAAGGTTGAAGGTTGAGGGGTTGAAGGTTGAAGGTCGAAGGTTGATTGGTTAAAGGTTGAAGGTTGAAGGAGTTGAAGGTTGAAGGTTGAGGGGTTGAAGGTTGGAGGTTGAACGTTGAGGGGTTGGAGGTTGAAGGTTGAGGAGTTGAAGGTTGAAGGTTGAGGGGTTGAAGGTTGAAGGTTTAGGGGTTGAAGGTTGAAGGTTGAAGGTTGAGGGGTTGAAGGTTGAAGGTCGAAGGTTGATTGGTTAAAGGTTGAAGGTTGAAGGAGTTGAAGGTTGAAGGTTGAGGGGTTGAAGGTTGGAGGTTGAACGTTGAGGGGTTGGAGGTTGAAGGTTGAGGAGTTGAAGGTTGAAGGTTGAGGGGTTGAAGGTTGAAGGTTGAGGGGTTGAAGGTTGAGGGGTTGAAGGTTGAAGTTAGAGGGGTTGAAGGTTGAAGGTTGAGGGCTTGAAAGTTGAAGGTTGGGAAGTTGAAGGTTGAAGGTTAAGGGGTTGAATATTGAGGGGTTGAAGGTTGAAGATTGAGGGGTTGAAGGTTGAAGGTTGAAGGTTGTGAGGTTGAAGGTTAAAGGTTAAGTGGTTGAAGGTTGAAGGTTGTGGTGTTTAAGGTTTTAGGTTTAGGAGTTGAAGGTTGAGGGGTTGAAGGTTGAAGGTTGACGAGTTGAAGGTTGAAGGTTGAGGGGTTGAAGGTTGGAGGTTGAAGGTTGAGGGGTTGAAGGTTGAAGGTTGAGGGCTTGAAGGTAGAAGGTTGAGGTGTTTAAGGTTGGAGGTTTAGGAGTTGAAGGTTGATGGTTGAGGGGTTGAAGGTTGAAGGTTGTGGGGTTGAAGATTGAAAGTTGAGGGACTGAAGATTGAAGGTTGACTGGTTGAAGGTTACAGGTTGAGCGGTAGAAGGTTGAAGGTTGAGGGTTTGAAAGTTAAAGGTGAAGGGGTTGAAGGTCGAAGGTTGAGGGGTTAAAGATAGATGGTTGGCTGGTTGAAGGTTGAAAGTTGAGGGCTTGAAGGATGAAGGTAGAAGGTTGAGTGGTTAAAGGTTGAAGGTTGAAAAAGTTGAAGGTTGAAAGTTGAGGGGTTGAAGGTTAAAGGTTAAAGGTTGAAGGAGTTTAAGGTTGAAGGTTGAGGGGTTGAAGGTTGGAGGTTGAGGGTTTGAAAGTTAAAGGTGAAGGGGTTGAAGGTCGAAGGTTAAGGGGTTGAAGATCGAAGGTTGAGGGGTTAAAGGTTGAAGGTTGAAGGAGTTGATGGTTGAAAGTTGAGGGGTTGAAGGTTAAAGGTTGAAGGTTGAAGGAGTTGAAGGTTGAGGGGTTGAAGGTTGAAGGTCGAAGGTTCAGGGGTTAAAGGTTGAAGGTTGAAGGAGTTGAAGGTTGAAGGTTGAGGGGTTGAAGGTTGGAGGTTGAACGTTGAGGGGTTGAAGGTTGAAGGTTGAGGAGTTGAAGGCTGAAGGTTGAGGGGTTGAAGGTTGAAGGTTGAGGGGTTGAAGGTTGAAGGTTGAGGGGTTGAAGGTTAAAGGTTGATGGGTTGAAGGTTGAAGGTTGAAGGAGTTGAATGTTGAAAGTTGAGGGGTTGAAGGTTAAAGGGTTGAAGGTTGAAGGAGTTGAAGGTTGAAGGTTGGGGGGTTGAAGGTTGAAGGTCGAAGGTTGAGGGGTTGAATTTTGAAGGTTGAAGGAGTTGAATGTTGAAGGTTGGAGGTTGAAGGTTGAGGGGTTGAAGGTTGAAAGTTGAGGAGTTGAAGGTTGAGGGGTTGAAGGTTGGAGGTTGAAGGTTGAGGGGTTGAAGGTTGAAGGTTGAGGGGTTGAAGGTTAAAGGTTGATGGGTTGAAGGTTGAGGGGTTGAAGGTTGAAGTTAGAGGGGTTGAAGGTTGAAGGTTGAGGGCTTGAAAGTTGAAGGTTGGGAAGTTGGTGTTTGAAGGTGAAGGGGTTGAATATTGAGAGGTTGAAGGTTGAAGATTGAGGGGTTGAAGGTTGAAGGTTGAAGGTTGAGAGGTTGAAGGTTAAAGGTTAAGTGGTTGAAGGTTGAAGGTTGAGGGACTGAATGTTGGGGAGTTGAAGGTTGAAGGTTGAGGGCTTGAAGGTTGAAGGTTGAGGTGTTTAAGGTTGGAGGTTTAGGAGTTGAAGGTTGAGGGGTTGAAGGTTGAAGGTTGAGAAGTTGAAGGTTGATGGTTGAGGGGTTGAAGGTTGAAGGTTGTGGGGTTTAAGATTGTAAGTTGAGGGACTGAAGATTGAAGGTTGACTGGTTGAAGGTTACAGGTTGAGGGGTTGAAGGTTAAAGGTTGATGGGTTGAAGGTTGAGGGGTTAAAGGTTGAAGTTAGAGGGGTTGAAGGTTGAAGGTTGAGGGCTTGAAAGTTAAAGGTTGGGAAGTTGAAGGTTGAAGGTTAAGGGGTTGGATATTGAGGGGTCGAAGGTTGAAGATTGAGGGGTTGAAGGTTTGAGGTTGAAGGTTGAGAGGTTGAAGGTTAAAGGTTAAGTGGTTGTAGGTTGAAGATTGAGGGATTGAATGTTGGGGAGTTGAAGGTTGAAGGTTGAGGGTTTGAAGGTTGAAGGTTGAGGTGTTTAAGGTTGGAGGTTTAGGAGTTGAAGGTTGAGGGGTTGAAGGTTGAAGGTTGAGAAGTTGAAGGTTGATGGTTGAGGGGTTGAAGGTTGAAGGTTGTGGGGTTTAAGATTGAAAGTTGAGGGACTGAAGATTAAAGGTTGACTGGTTGAAGGTTACAGGTTGAGGGGTAGAAGGTTGAAGGTTGAGGGTTTGAAAGTTAAAGGTTAAGGGGATGAAGGTCGAAGGTTGAGGGGTTAAAGATAGATGGTTGGGTGGGGTTGAAGGTTGAAAGTTGAGGGCTTGAAGGATGAAGGTTGAAGGTTGAGTGGCTAAAGGTTGAAGGTTAAGCGGTTGAAGATCGAAGGTTGAGGGTTAAAGGTTGAAGGGTGAAGGAGTTGAAGGTTGAAGGTTGAGGGGTTGAAGGTTGGAGGTTGAACGTTGAGGCGTTGAACGTTGAAGGTTGAGGGGTTGAAGGATGAAGGTTGAGGGGTTGAAGGTTGAAGATTGAAGGAGTTGAAGGTTGAAAGTTGAGGGGTTGAAGGTTAAAGGTTGAATGTTGAAGGAGTTGAAGGTTGAAGGTTGAGGGGTTGAAGGTTGAAGGTCGAAGCTTGAGGGGTTAAAGGTTGAAGGTTGCAGGTTGAGGGGTTGAAGGTTGGAGGTTGAAGGTTGAGGGGTTGAAGGTTGAAGGTTGAGGAGTTGAAGGTTGAAGGTTGAGGGGTTGAAGATTGGAGGTTGAAGGTTGAGGGTTGAAGGTTGAAGGTTGAGGGGTTGAAGGTTAAAGGTTGATGGGTTGAAGGTTGAGGGGTTGAAGGTTGAAGTTAGAGGGGTTGAAGGTTGAAAGGTTGAAGGTTGAAGGTTGCAGGTTGGAGGTTGAAGGTTGAAGGTTGAAGGTTGAAGGTTGAAGTTTGAGGAGTTGAACGTTGAAGGTTGAAGGTTAAACGTTGAAGTTTGAGGGGTTGGAAGTTGAAGGTGTAGGGGTTGAAGGTTGACGGTTGAAGGTTGGGGGGTTGATTGTACAAAGTTGAAGTGTTTAAGATTGATGGTTTAGGAATTGAAGGTTGAGGGGTTGAAGGTTGAAGGTTGAGGTGTTGGAGGTTGATCGTTGAGGGGTTGAAGGTTGAAGGTTAACGGGGAACATTGAAGGTTAAAGATTGAGGGGTTGAAAGTTAAAGATTGAGGGGCTGAAGTATAAAGGTTAAGTGGTCGAAAGTTGACTGTCTGAAGATTAAAGGTTTAGTGGTTGTAGGTTGAAGGTTGAGGGGTTGAAGTTTGAAGGTTGAGGGGTTGAAGGTTGAAGGTTGAAGGTTGAGGGGTAGAAGGTTGAAGGCTGAGTGTTTGAAAGTTAAAGGTTAAGGGGTTGAAGGTCTAAGGTAGAGGGGTTAAAGATAGATGGTTGGGTGGTTGAAGGTTGAAAGTTGAGGGCTTGAAGGATGAAAGTTGAAGGTTGAGTGGTTAAAGGTTGAAGGTTAAGGGGTTGAAGATCGAAGGTTGAGGGGTTAAAGGTTGAAGGTTGAAGGTTGAAGGTTGAGGGGTTGAAGGTTGGAGGTTGAACGTTGAGGGGTTGAAGGTTGAAGGTTGAGGTGTTGAAGGATGAAGGTTGAGGGGTTGAAGTTTTGAGGCTGAAGATTGAGGGGTTGAAGGTTAAAGGTTAAGTGGTTGAAGGTTGAAGGTTAAGTTACTGAATGTTGGGGAGTTAAATGTTGAAGTCTGACAGGTTGAAGGTTGAAGGTTGAGGGGTTGAAGGTTGGAGGTTGAACGTTGAGGGGTTGAAGGTTGAAGGTTGAGGGGTTGAAGGATGAAGGTTGAGGGGTTGAAGGTTGAAGGTTGAAGGATTTGAAGGTTGAAAGTTGAGGGGTTGAAGGTTAAAGGTTGAAGGTTGAAGGAGTTGAAGGTTGAAGGTTGAGGGGTTGAAGGTCGAAGGTTGAGGGGTTAAAGGTTGAAGGTTGAAGGAGTTGAAGGTTGAAGGTTGATCGGTTGAAGGTTGGAGGTTGAAGGTTGAGGGGTTGAAGGTTGAAGGTTGAGGAGTTGAAGGTTGAAAGTTGAGGGGTTGAAGGTTGCAGGTTGAAGGTTGAGGGGTTGAAGGTTGAAGGTTGAGGGGTTGAAGGTTAAAGGTTGATGGGTTGAAGGTTGAGGGGTTGAAGGTTGAAGTTAGAGGGGTTGAAGGTTGAAGGTTGAGGGCTTGAAAGTTGAATGTTGGGAAGTTGAAGGTTGAAGGTTAAGGGGTTGAATAGTGAGGGGTTGAAGGTTGAAGATTGAGGGGTTGAAGGTTGAAGGTTGAAGGTTGAGAGGTTGAAGGTTAAAGGTTAAGTGGTTGAAGGTTGAATGTTGAGGGACTGAATGTTGGGGAGTTGAAGGTTGAAGGTTGAGGGCTTGAAGGATGAAGGTTGAGAAGTTGAAGGTTGATGGTTGAGGGGTTGAAGGTTGAATGTTGTGGGGTTTAAGATTGAAAGTTGAAGGACTGAAGATTGAAGGTTGACTGGTTGAAGGTTACAGGTTGAGGGGTAGAAGGTTGAAGGTTGAGGGTTTGAAAGTTGAAGGTTAAGGGGTTGAAGGTCGAAGGTTGAGGGGTTAAAGATAGATGGTTGGGTGGTTGAAGGTTGAAAGTTGAGGGCTTGAAGGATGAAGGTTGAAGGTTGAATGGTTAAAGGTTGAAGGTTAAGCGGTTGAAGATCGAAGGTTGGGGGATTAAAGGTTGAAGGTTGAAGGAGTTGAAGGTTGAAGGTTGAGGGGTTGAAGGTTGGAGGTTGAACGTTGAGGGGTCGAAGGTTGAAGGTTGAGGGGTTGAAGGATGAAGGTTGAGGGTTTGAAGGTTAAAGGTTGAAGGTTGAAGGAGTTGAAGGTTGAAGGTTGAGGGGTTGAAGGTTGAAGGTTGAAGGTTGAGGAGCTGAAGGTTGAAGGTTGAGGGTTTGAAGGTTGGAGGTTGAAGGTTGAGGGGTTGAAGGTTGAAGGTTGAGGGGTTGAAGGTTAAAGGTTGATGGGTTGAAGGTTGAGGGGTTGAAGGTTGAAGTTAGAGGGGGTGAATGTTGAAAGGTTGAATGTTGAGGGGTTGAAGGTTGAAAGTTGAGGGGTTGAAGGTTAAAGGTTAAAGGTTGAAGGAGTTGAAGGTTGAAGGTTGAGGGGTTGAAGGTTGGAGGTTGAGGGTTTGAAAGTTAAAGGTGAAGGGGTTGAAGGTCGAAGGTTAAGGGGTTGGAGATCGAAGGTTGAGGGGTTAAAGGTTGAAGGTTGAAGGAGTTGATGGTTGAAAGTTGAGGGGTTGAAGGTTAAAGGTTGAAGGTTGAAGGAGTTGAAGGTTGAAGGTTGAGGGGTTGAAGGTTGAAGGTCGAAGGTTCAGGGGTTAAAGGTTGAAGGTTGAAGGAGTTGAAGGTTGAAGGTTGAGTTGTTGAAGGTTGGAGGTTGAACGTTGAGGGGTTGAAGGTTGAAGGTTGAGGAGTTGAAGGTTGAAGGTTGAGGGGTTGAAGGTTGAAGGTTGAGGGGTTGAAGGTTGAAGGTTGAGGGGTTGAAGGTTAAAGGTTGATGGGTTGAAGGTTGAAGGTTGAAGGAGTTGAAGGTTGAAAGTTGAGGGGTTGAAGGTTAAAGGGTTGAAGGTTGAAGGAGTTGAAGGTTGAAGGTTGAGGGGTTGAAGGTTGAAGGTCGAAGGTTTTGGGGTTAAAGGTTGAAGGTTGAAGGAGTTGAAGGTTGAAGGTTGAGGGGTTGAAGGTTGGAGGTTGAACGTTGAGGGGTTGAAGGTTGAAGGTTGAGGGGTTGAAGGATGAAGGTTGAGGGGTTGAAGGTTGAAGGTTGATGGAGTTGAAGGTTGAAAGTTGAGAAGTTGAAGGTTAAAGGTTGAAGGTTAAAGGTTGAAGGTTGGAGGAGTTGAAGGTTGAAGGTTGAGGGGTTGAAGGTTGAAGGTCGAAGGTTGAGGGGTTAAAGGTTGAAGGTTGAAGGAGTTGAATGTTGAAGGTTGAGGGGTTGAAGGTTGGAGGTAATTACAATTACAATTACAATTACAATTACAATTACAAGTACAATTACAATTACAATTACAATTACAATTACAATTACAATTACAATTACAATTACAATTACAATTACAATTACAATTACAATTACAATTACAATTACAATTACAATTACAATTACAATTACAATTACAATTACAATTACAATTACAATTACAATTACAATTACAATTACAATTACAATTACAATTACAATTACATTTACAATTACAATTACAATTACAATTACAATTACAATTACAATTACAATTACAATTACAATTACAGTTACAATTACAATTACAATTACAATTACAATTACAATTACAATTACAATTACAATTACAATTACAATGACAATTACAATTACAATTACAATTACAATTACATTTACAATTACAATTACAATTACAATTACAATTACAATTACAATTACAATTGCAATTACAATTACAATTACAATTACAGTTACAATTACAATTACAATTACAATTACAATTACAATTACAATTACAATTACAATTACAATTACAATTACAATTACAATTACAAGTACAATTACAAGTACAATTACAATTACAATTACAATTACAATTACAATTACAACTACAATTACAATTACAATTACAATTACAATTACAATTACAATTACAATTACAATTACAATTACAATTACAATTACAATTACAATTACAATTACAATTACAATTACAATTACAATTACAATTACAATTACAATTACAATTACAATTACAATTACAATTACAAATACAATTACAATTACAATTAAAATTACAATTACAATTACAATTACTATTACAATTACAATTACAATTACAATTACAATTACAATTACAATTACAATTACAATTACAATTACAATTACAATTACAATTACATTTACAATTACAATTACAATTACAATTACAATTACAATTACAATTACAATTACAATTACAATTACAATTACAATTACTATTACAATTACAATTACAATTACAATTACAATTACAAGTACAATTACAATTACAATTACAATTACAATTACAATTACAATTACAATTACAATTACAATTACAATTACAATTACAATTACAATTACAATTACAATTACAATTACAATTACAATTACAATTACAATTACAATTACAATTACATTTACAATTACAATTACAATTACAATTACAATTACAATTACAATTACAATTACAATTACAGTTACAATTACAATTACAATTACAATTACAATTACAATTACAATTACAATTACAATTACAATTACAATTACAATTACAATTACAATTACAGTTACAATTACATTTACAATTACAATTACAATTACAATTACAATTACAATTACAATTACAATTACAATTACAGTTACAATTACAATTACAATTACAATTACAATTACAATTACAATTACAATTACAATTACAATTACAATTACAATTACAATTATAAGTACAATTACAAGTACAATTACAATTACAATTACAATTACAATTACAATTACAACTACAATTACAATTACAATTACAATTACAATAAAATTACAATTACTATTACAATTACAATCACAATTACAATAAAATTACAATTACTATTACAATTACAATCACAAGTACAATTACAATTACAATTACCATTACAATTACAATAATAATTACAATTACAATTACAACTACAATTACAATTACAATTACAATTACAATTACAATTACAATGGCAATTACAATTACAATTACAATTACAATTGTTGAAGGTTGAGGGGTTGAAGGTTGGTGGCTGAGGGTTTGAGGGGTTGAAGGTTGAGGAGTTAAATGTTGAAGTCTGAGAGGTTGAAGGTTGAAGGTTGAGGAGTTGAAGGTTGGTGGCTGAGGGGTTGAGGGGTTGAAGGTTGAGGAGTTAAATGTTGAAGTCTGACAGGTTGAAGGTTGCAGGTTGAGGAGTTGAAGGTTGAAAGTTGAAAGTTGAGGGGTTGAAGGTTGAAAGTTGAGGGGTTGAAGGTTATAGGTTGAAGGGTTGAGGGGTTGAAGGTTGAAGGTTGAGGAGTTAAAGGTTGAAGGTTGAGAGGTTGAATGGTGCAGGTTGAGGGGTTGAAGGTTGAAGGTTGAAGGTTAACGGGTGGAAAGTTAAAGGTGCAGGGGTTAAATGTTGAATGCTGAAGGTTAACGGGTGGAAGGTTAAAGGTGCAGGGGTTAAATGTTGAATGTCGAAGGTTGAGAGGTTGAAGGTTAAAGGTTAAGTGGTTGAAGGTTGAAGGTTCAGGGACTGAATGTTGGGGAGTTGAAGGTTGAAGGTTGAGGGATTGAAGGTTGAAGGTTGAGGTGTTTAAGGTTGGAGGTTTAGGGGTTGGGGGGTTGAAGGTTGAAGGTTGAGAAGTTGAAGGTTGATGGTTGAGGGGTTGAAGGTTGAAGGTTGTGGGGTTGAAGATTGAAAGTTGAGGGACTGAAGATTGAAGGTTGACTGGTTGAAGGTTACAGGTTGAGCGGTAGAAGGTTGAAGGTTGAGGGTTTGAAAGTTAAAGGTGAAGGGGTTGAAGGTCGAAGGTTGAGGGGTTAAAGATAGATGGTTGGGTGGTGGAAGGTTGAAAGTTGAGGGCTTGAAGGATAAAGGTAGAAGGTTGAGTGGTTAAAGGTTGAAGGTTAAGTGGTTGAAGATCGAAGGTTGAGGGGTTAAAGGTTGAAGGTTGAAGGAGTTGAAGGTTGAAGGTTGAGGGGTTGAAGGTTGGAGGTTGAACGTTGAAGGGTTGAAGGTTGCAGGTTGAGGGGTTGAAGGATGACGGTTGAGGGGTTGAAGGTTGAAGGTTGAAGGAGTTGAAGGTTGAAAGTTGAGGGGTTGAAAGTTAAAGGTTGAAGGTTGAAACAGTTGAAGGTTGAAGGTTGAGGGGTTGATGGTTGAAGGTCGAAGGTTGAGGGGTTAAAGGTTGAAGGTTGAAGGAGTTGAACGTTGAAGGTTGAGGGGTTGAAGGTTGGAGGTTGAACGTTGAGGGGTTGAAGGTTGAAGGTTGAAGAGTTGAAGGTTGAAGGTTGAGGGGTTGAAGGTTGAAGGTTGAGGGGTTGAAGGTTGAAGGTTGAGGGGTTGAAGGTTAAAGGTTGATGGGTTGAAGGTTGAGGGGTTGAAGGTTGGAGGTTGAACGTTGAAGGGTTGAAGGTTGCAGGTTGAGGGGTTAAAGGATGACGGTTGAGGGGTTGAAGGTTGAAGGTTGAAGGAGTTGAAGGTTGAAAGTTGAGGGGTTGATGGTTGAAGGTCGAAGGTTGAGGGGTTAAAGGTTGAAGGTTGAAGGAGTTGAACGTTGAAGGTTGAGGGGTTGAAGGTTGGAGGTTGAACGTTGAGGGGTTGAAGGTTGAAGGTTGAGGAGTTGAAGGTTGAAGGTTGAGGGGTTGAAGGTTGAAGGTTGAAGGAGTTGAACGTTGAAGGTTGAGGGGTTGAAGGTTGAAGGTTGAAGGTTGAGGGGTTGAAGGTTAAAGGTTGATGGGTTGAAGGTTGAGGGGTTGAAGGTTGAAGTTAGATTGGTTGAAGGTTGAAGGTTGAGCGCTTGAAAGTTGAAGGTTGGGAAGTTGAAGGTTGAAGGTTAAGGGGTTGAATATTGAGGGGTTGAAGGTTGAAGATTGAGGGGTTGAAGGTTGAAGGTTGAAGGTTGAAGATTGAGAGGTTGAAGGTTAAAGGTTAAGTGGTTGAAGGTTGAAGGTTGAGGGACTGAATGTTGGGGAGTTGAAGGTTGAAGGTTGAGGGCTTGAAGGTCGAAGGTTGAGGTGTTTAAGTTTGGAAGTTTAGGAGTTGAAGATTGAGGGGTTGAAGGTTGAAGGTTGAGAAGTTGAAGGTTGATGGTTGAGGGGTTGTAGGTTGAAGGTTGTGGGGTTGAAGATTGAAAGTTGAGGGACTGAAGATTGAAGGTTGACTGGTTGATGGTTACAGGTTGAGGGGTAGAAGGTTGAAGGTTGAGGGTTTGAAAGTTAAAGGTTAAGGGGTTGAAGGTCGAAGTTTGAGGGGTTAAAGATAAATGGTTGGGTGGTTGAAGGTTGAAAGTTGAGGGCTTGAAGGATGAAGGTTGAAGGTCGAGTGGTTAAAGGTTGAAGGTTAAGGGGTTAAAGATCGAAGGTTGAGGGGTTAAAGGTTGAAGGTTGAAGGAGTTGAAAGTTGAAGGTTGAGGGGTTGCAGGTTGGAGGTTGAACGTTGAGGGGTTGAAGGTTGAAGGTTGAGGGGTTAAAGGATGAAGGTTGAGGGGTTGAAGGTTGAAGGTTGGGAAGTTGAAGGTTGAAGGTTAAGGGGTTGAATATTGATTGGTTGAAGGTTGAAGACTGAGGGGTTGAAGGTTGTAGGTCGAAGGGTGAGAGGTTGAAGGTTAAAGGTTAAGTGGTTGAAGGTTGAAGGTTGAGGAACTGAATGTTGGGGAGTTGAAGGTTGAAGGTTGAGGGCTTGAAGGTTGAAGGTTGAGGTGTTTAAGGTTGGAGGTTTAGGAGTTGAAGGTTGAGGGGTTGAAGGTTGAAGGTTGAGAAGTTGAAGGTTGATGGTTGAGGGGTTGAAAGTTGAAGGTTGTGGGGTTGAAGATTGAAAGTTGAGGGACTGAAGATTGAAGGTTGACTGGTTGAAGGTTACAGGTTGAGCGGTAGAAGGTTGAAGGTTGAGGGTTTGAAAGTTGAAAGTTAAAGGTTAAGGGGTTGAAGGTCGAAGGTTGAGGGGTTAAAGATAAATGGTTGGGTGGTTGAAGGTTGAAAGTTGATTTCTTGAAGGATGAAGGTTGAGGGGTTGAAGGATGAAGGTTGAGGGGTTGAAGGTTGAATGTTGAAGGAGTTGAAGGTTGAACGTTGAGGGGTTGAAGGTTAAAGGTTGAACGTTGAAGGAGTCGAAAGTTGAAGGTTGAGGGGTTGAAGGTTGATGGTCGAAGGTTGAGTTGTTAAAGGTTGAAGGTTGAAGGAGTTGAAGGTTGAAGGTTGAGGGGTTGAAGGTTGGAGGTTGAAGGTTGAGGGGTTGAAGGTTGAAGGTTGAGGAGTTGAAGGTTGAAGGTTGATTGGTTGAAGGTTGGAGGTTGAAGGTTGAGGGGTTGAAGGTTGAAGGTTGAGGGCTTGAAGGTTGAAGGTTGAGGTGTTTAAGGTTGGAGGATTAGGAGTTGAAGGTTGAGGGGTTGAAGGTTGAAGGTTGAGAAGTTGAAAGTTGATGATTGAGGGGTTGAAGGTTGAAGGTTGTGGGGTTGAAGATTGAAAGTTAAGGGACTGAAGATTGAAGGTTGACTGGTTGAAGGTTACAGGTTGAGCGGTAGAAGGTTGAAGGTTGAGGGTTTGAAAGTTAAAGGTGAAGGGGTTGAAGGTCGAAGGTTGAGGGGTTAAAGATAGATTTTTGGCTGGTTGAAGGTTGAAAGTTGAGGGCTTGAAGGATGAAGGTAGAAGGTTGAGTGGTTAAAGGTTGAAGGTTGAAGAAGTTGAAGGTTGAAAGTTGAGGGGTTGAAGGTTAAAGGTTAAAGGTTGAAGGAGTTGAAGGTTGAAGGTTGAGGGGTTGAAGGTTGGAGGTTGAGGGTTTGAAAGTTAAAGGTGAAGGGGTTGAAGGTCGAAGGTTAAGGGGTTGAAGATCGAAGGTTGAGGGGTTAAAGGTTGAAGGTTGAAGGAGTTGATGGTTGAAAGTTGAGGGGTTGAAGGTTAAAGGTTGAAGGAGTTGAAGGTTGAAGGTTGAGGGGTTGAAGGTTGAAGGTCGAAGGTTCAGGGGTTAAAGGTTGAAGGTTGAAGGAGTTGAAGGTTGAAGGTTGAGGGGTTGAAGGTTGGAGGTTGAACGTTGAGGGGTTGAAGGTTGAAGGTTGAGGAGTTGAAGGTTGAAGGTTGAGGGGTTGAAGGTTGAAGGTTGGGGGGTTGAAGTTTGAAGGTTGAGGGATTGAAGGTTAAAGGTTGATGGGTTGAAGGTTGAAGGTTGAAGGAGTTGAAGGTTGAAAGTTGAGGGGTTGAAGGTTAAAGGGTTGAAGGTTGAAGGAGTTGAAGGTTGAAGGTTGAGGGGTTGAAGGTTGAAGGTCGAAGGTTGAGGGGTTAAAGGTTGAAGGTTGAAGGAGTTGAAGGTTGAAGGTTGAGGGGTTGAAGGTTGGAGGTTGAACGTTGAGGGGTTGAAGGTTGAAGGTTGAGGGGTTGAAGGATGAAGGTTGAGGGGTTGAAGGTTGAAGGTTGATGGAGTTGAAGGTTGAAAGTTGAGGGGTTGAAGGTTAAAGGTTGAAGGTTGGAGGAGTTGAAGGTTGAAGGTTGAGGGGTTGAAGGTTGAAGGTCGAAGGTTGAGGGGTTAAAGGTTGAAGGTTGAAGGAGTTGAAGGTTGAAGGTTGAGGGGTTGAAGGTTGGAGGTTGAACGTTGAGGGGTTGAAGGTTGAAGGATGAGGAGTTGAAGGTTGAAGGTTGAGGGGTTGAATGTTGAAGGTTGAGGGGTTGAAGGTTCAAGGTTGAGGGGTTGTAGGTTAAAGGTTGATGGGTTGAAGGTTGAGGGGTTGAAGGTTGAAGTTAGAGGGGTTGAAGGTTGAAGGTTGATTGCTTGAAAGTTAAAGGTTGGGAAGTTAAAGGTTGAAGGTTAAGGGGTTGAATATTGAGGGGTTGAAGGTTGAAGATTGAGGGGTTGAAGGTTGAAGGTTGAAGGTTGAGAGGTTGAAGGTTAAAGGTTAAGTGGTTGAAGGTTGAAGGTTGAGGGACTGAATGTTGGGGATTTGAAGGTTGAAGGTTGAGGGCTTGAAGGTTGAAGGTTGAGGTGTTTAAGGTTGGAGGTTTAGGAGTTGAAGGTTGAAGGTTGAGGGGTTGAAGGTTGAAGGTCGAAGGTTGAGTTGTTAAAGGTTGAAGGTTGAAGGAGTTGAAGGTTGAAGGTTGAGGGGTTGAAGGTTGGAGGTTGAACGTTGAGGGGTTGAAGGTTGAAGGTTGAGGGGTTGAAGGATGAAGGTTGAGGGGTTGAAGGTTGAAGGTTGAAGGAGTTGAAGATTGAAAGTTGAGGGGTTGAAGGTTAAAGGTTGAAGGTTGAAGGAGTTGAAGGTTGAAGGTTTGAAGGTTGAGGGGTTGAAGGTTGAAGGTCGAAGGTTGAGGGGTTAAAGGTTGAAGGTTGAAGGAGTTGAAGGTTGAAGGTTGAGGGGTTGACGGTTGGAGGTTGAACGTTGAGGGGTTGAAGGTTGAAGGATGAGGAGTTGAAGGTTGAAGGTTGAGGGGTTGAATGTTGAAGGTTGAGGGGTTGAAGGTTGAAGGTTGAGGAGTTGTAGGTTAAAGGTTGATGGGTTGAAGGTTGAGGGGTTGAAGGTTGAAGTTAGAGGGGTTGAAGGTTGAAGGTTGAGGGCTTGAAAGTTAAAGGTTGGGAAGTTAAAGGTTGAAGGTTAAGGGGTTGAATATTGAGGGGTTGAAGGTTGAAGATTGAGGGGTTGAAGGTTGAAGGTTGAAGGTTGAGAGGTTGAAGGTTAAAGGTTAAGTGGTTGAAGGTTGAAGGTTGAGGGACTGAATGTTGGGGATTTGAAGGTTGAAGGTTGAGGGCTTGAAGGTTGAAGGTTGAGGTGTTTCAGGTTGGAGGTTTAGGAGTTGAAGGTTGAAGGTTGAGGGGTTGAAGGTTGAATGTTGAAGGAGTTGAAGGTTGAAGGTTGAGGGGTTGAAGGTTGGAGGTTGAACGTTGAGGGGTTGAAGGTTGAAGGTTGAGGGGTTGAAGGATGAAGGTTGAGGGGTTGAAGGTTGAAAGTTGAAGGAGTTGAAGGTTGAAAGTTGAGGGGTTGAAGGTTAAAGGTTGAAGGTTGAAGGAGTTGAAGGTTGAAGGTTGAGGGGTTGAAGGTTGAAGGTCGAAGGTTGATTGGTTAAAGGTTGAAGGTTGAAGGAGTTGAAGGTTGAAGGTTGAGGGGTTGAAGGTTGGAGGTTGAACGTTGAGGGGTTGAAGGTTGAAGGTTGAGGAGTTGAAGGTTGAAGGTTGAGGGGTTGAAGGTTGAAGGTTGAGGGGTTGAAGGTTGAAGGTTGAGGGGTTGAAGGTTAAAGGTTGATGGGTTGAAGGTTGAGGGGTTGAAGGTTGAAGTTAGAGGGGTTGAAGGTTGAAGGTTGAGGGCTTGAAAGTTGAAGGTTGGGAAGTTGAAGGTTGAAGGTTAAGGGGTTGAATATTGAGGGGTTGAAGGTTGAAGATTGAGGGGTTGAAGGTTGAAGGTTGAAGGTTGAGAGGTTGAAGGTTAAAGGTTAAGTGGTTGAAGGTTGAAGTTTGAGGGCTTGAAGGTTGAAGGTTGTGGTGTTTAAGGTTGGAGGTTTAGGAGTTGAAGGTTGAGGGGTTGAAGGTTGAAGGTTGAGAAGTTGAAGGTTGATGGTTGAGAGGTTGAAGATTGAAAGTTGAGAGACTGAAGATTGAAGGTTGACTGGTTGAAGGTTACAGGTTGAGGTTTAGAAGGTTGAAGGTTGAGGGTTTGAAAGTTAAACGTTAAGGGGTTGAAGGTCGAAGGTTGAGGGGTTAAAGATAAATGGTTGGGTGGTGGAAGGTTGAAAGTTGAGGGCTTGAAGGATAAAGGTTAAAGGTCGAGTTGTTAAAGGTTGAAGGTTAAGCGGTTGAAGATCGAAGGTTGAGGGGTTAAAGGTTGAAGGTTGAAGGAGTTGAAGGTTGAAGGTTGAAGGAGTTGAAGGTTGACAGTTGAGGGGTTGAAGGTTGAAGGTTGAGGGGTTGAAGGTTTAAGGTTGAAGGAGTTGAAGGTTGACAGTTGAGGGGTTGAAGGTTAAAGGTTGAAGGTTGAAGGAGTTGAAGGTTGAAGGTTGAGGGGTTGAAGGTTGAAGGTCGAAGGTTGAGGGGTTGAATTTTGAAGGTTGAAGGAGTTGAATGTTGAAGGTTGGAGGTTGAAGGTTGAGGGGTTGAAGGTTGAAGGTTGAGGAGTTGAAGGTTGAGGGGTTGAAGGTTGGAGGTTGAAGGTTGAGGGGTTGAAGGTTGAAGGTTGAGGGGTTGAAGGTTAAAGGTTGATGGGTTGAAGGTTGAGGGGTTGAAGGTTGAAGTTAGAGGGGTTGAAGGTTGAAGGTTGAGGGCTTGAAAGTTGAAGGTTGGGAAGTTGGTGTTTGAAGGTTAAGGGGTTGAATATTGAGAGGTTGAAGGTTGAAGATTGAGGGGTTGAAGGTTGAAGGTTGAAGGTTGAGAGGTTGAAGGTTAAAGGTTAAGTGGTTGAAGGTTGAAGGTTGAGGGACTGAATGTTGGGGAGTTGAAGGTTGAAGGTTGAGGGCTTGAAGGTTGAAGGTTGAGGTGTTTAAGGTTGGAGGTTTAGGAGTTGAAGGTTGAGGGGTTGAAGGTTGAAGGTTGAGAAGTTGAAGGTTGATGGTTGAGGGGTTGAAGGTTGAAGGTTGTGGGGTTTAAGATTGTAAGTTGAGGGACTGAAGATTGAAGGTTGACTGGTTGAAGGTTACAGGTTGAGGGGTTGAAGGTTAAAGGTTGATGGGTTGAAGGTTGAGGGGTTAAAGGTTGAAGTTAGAGGGGTTGAAGGTTGAAGGTTGAGGGCTTGAAAGTTAAAGGTTGGGAAGTTGAAGGTTGAAGGTTAAGGGGTTGGATATTGAGGGGTCGAAGGTTGAAGATTGAGGGGTTGAAGGTTTGAGGTTGAAGGTTGAGAGGTTGAAGGTTAAAGGTTAAGTGGTTGAAGGTTGAAGATTGAGGGATTGAATGTTGGGGAGTTGAAGGTTGAAGGTTGAGGGTTTGAAGGTTGAAGGTTGAGGTGTTTAAGGTTGGAGGTTTAGGAGTTGAAGGTTGAGGGGTTGAAGGTTGAAGGTTGAGAAGTTGAAGGTTGATGGTTGAGGGGTTGAAGGTTGAAGGTTGTGGGGTTTAAGATTGAAAGTTGAGGGACTGAAGATTAAAGGTTGACTGGTTGAAGGTTACAGGTTGAGGGGTAGAAGGTTGAAGGTTGAGGGTTTGAAAGTTAAAGGTTAAGGGGATGAAGGTCGAAGGTTGAGGGGTTAAAGATAGATGGTTGGGTGGTTGAAGGTTGAAAGTTGAGGGCTTGAAGGATGAAGGTTGAAGGTTGAGTGGCTAAAGGTTGAAGGTTAAGCGGTTGAAGATCGAAGGTTGAGGGGTTAAAGGTTGAAGGTTGAAGGAGTTGAAGGTTGAAGGTTGAGGGGTTGATGGTTGGAGGTTGAACGTTGAGGCGTTGAACGTTGAAGGTTGAGGGGTTGAAGGATGAAGGTTGAGGGGTTGAAGGTTGAAGATTGTAGGAGTTGAAGGTTGAAAGTTGAGGGGTTGAAGGTTAAAGGTTGAATGTTGAAGGAGTTGAAGGTTGAAGGTTGAGGGGTTGAAGGTTGAAGGTCGAAGCTTGAGGGGTTAAAGGTTGAAGGTTGCAGGTTGAGGGGTTGAAGGTTGGAGGTTGAAGGTTGAGGGGTTGAAGGTTGAAGGTTGAGGAGTTGAAGGTTGAAGGTTGAGGGGTTGAAGATTGGAGGTTGAAGGTTGAGGGGTTGAAGGTTGAAGGTTGAGGGGTTGAAGGTTAAAGGTTGATGGGTTGAAGGTTGAGGGGTTGAAGGTTGAAGTTAGAGGGGTTGAAGGTTGAAAGGTTGAAGGTTGAAGGTTGCAGGTTGGAGGTTGAAGGTTGAAGGTTGAAGGTTGAAGGTTGAAGTTTGAGGCGTTGAACGTTGAAGGTTGAAGGTTAAACGTTGAAGTTTGAGGGGTTGGAAGTTGAAGGTGTAGGGGTTGAAGGTTGAAGGTTGAAGGTTGAGGGGTTGATTGTACAAAGTTGAAGTGTTTAAGATTGATGGTTTAGGAATTGAAGGTTGAGGGGTTGAAGGTTGAAGGTTGAGGTGTTGGAGGTTGATCGTTGAGGGGTTGAAGGTTGAAGGTTAACTGGGGAACATTGAAGGTTAAAGATTGAGGGGTTGAAAGTTAAAGATTGAGGGGCTGAAGTATAAAGGTTAAGTGGTCGAAAGTTGACTGTCTGAAGATTAAAGGTTTAGTGGTTGTAGGTTGAAGGTTGAGGGGTTGAAGTTTGAAGGTTGAGGGGTTGAAGGTTGAAGGTTGAGGGGTAGAAGGTTGAAGGCTGAGTGTTTGAAAGTTAAAGGTTAAGGGGTTGAAGGTCTAAGGTAGAGGGGTTAAAGATAGATGGTTGGGTGGTTGAAGGTTGAAAGTTGAGGGCTTGAAGGATGAAAGTTGAAGGTTGAGTGGTTAAAGGTTGAAGGTTAAGGGGTTGAAGATCGAAGGTTGAGGGGTTAAAGGTTGAAGGTTGAAGGTTGAGGTGTTGAAGGATGAAGGTTGAGGGGTTGAAGTTTTGAGGCTGAAGATTGAGGGGTTGAAGGTTAAAGGTTAAGTGGTTGAAGGTTGAAGGTTAAGTTACTGAATGTTGGGGAGTTAAATGTTGAAGTCTGACAGGTTGAAGGTTGAAGGTTGAGGGGTTGAAGGTTGGAGGTTGAACGTTGAGGGGTTGAAGGTTGAAGGTTGAGGGGTTGAAGGATGAAGGTTGAGGGGTTGAAGGTTGAAGGTTGAAGGATTTGAAGGTTGAAAGTTGAGGGGTTGAAGGTTAAAGGTTGAAGGTTGAAGGAGTTGAAGGTTGAAGGTTGAGGGGTTGAAGGTCGAAGGTTGAGGGGTTAAAGGTTGAAGGTTGAAGGAGTTGAAGGTTGAAGGTTGAGGGGTTGAAGGTTGGAGGTTGAAGGTTGAGGGGTTGAAGGTTGAAGGTTGAGGAGTTGAAGGTTGAAAGTTGAGGGGTTGAAGGTTGCAGGTTGAAGGTTGAGGGGTTGAAGGTTGAAGGTTGAGGGGTTGAAGGTTAAAGGTTGATGGGTTGAAAGTTGAGGGGTTGAAGGTTGAAGTTAGAGGGGTTGAAGGTTGAAGGTTGAGGGCTTGAAAGTTGAATGTTGGGAAGTTGAAGGTTGAAGGTTAAGGGGTTGAATAGTGAGGGGTTGAAGGTTGAAGATTGAGGGGTTGAAGGTTGAAGGTTGAGAGGTTGAAGGTTAAAGGTTAAGTGGTTGAAGGTTGAATGTTGAGGGACTGAATGTTGGGGAGTTGAAGGTTGAAGGTTGAGGGCTTGAAGGTTGAAGGTTGAGAAGTTGAAGGTTGATGGTTGAGGGGTTGAAGGTTGAATGTTGTGGGGTTTAAGATTGAAAGTTGAAGGACTGAAGATTGAAGGTTGACTGGTTGAAGGTTACAGGTTGAGGGGTAGAAGGTTGAAGGTTGAGGTGTTGGAGGTTGATCGTTGAGGGGTTGAAGGTTGAAGGTTAACTGGGGAACATTGAAGGTTAAAGATTGAGGGGTTGAAAGTTAAAGATTGAGGGGCTGAAGTATAAAGGTTAAGTGGTCGAAAGTTGACTGTCTGAAGATTAAAGGTTTAGTGGTTGTAGGTTGAAGGTTGAGGGGTTGAAGTTTGAAGGTTGAGGGGTTGAAGGTTGAAGGTTGAGGGGTAGAAGGTTGAAGGCTGAGTGTTTGAAAGTTAAAGGTTAAGGGGTTGAAGGTCTAAGGTAGAGGGGTTAAAGATAGATGGTTGGGTGGTTGAAGGTTGAAAGTTGAGGGCTTGAAGGATGAAAGTTGAAGGTTGAGTGGTTAAAGGTTGAAGGTTAAGGGGTTGAAGATCGAAGGTTGAGGGGTTAAAGGTTGAAGGTTGAAGGTTGAGGGGTTGAAGGTTGGAGGTTGAACGTTGAGGGGTTGAAGGTTGAAGGTTGAGGTGTTGAAGGATGAAGGTTGAGGGGTTGAAGTTTTGAGGCTGAAGATTGAGGGGTTGAAGGTTAAAGGTTAAGTGGTTGAAGGTTGAAGGTTAAGTTACTGAATGTTGGGGAGTTAAATGTTGAAGTCTGACAGGTTGAAGGTTGAAGGTTGAGGGGTTGAAGGTTGGAGGTTGAACGTTGAGGGGTTGAAGGTTGAAGGTTGAGGGGTTGAAGGATGAAGGTTGAGGGGTTGAAGGTTGAAGGTTGAAGGATTTGAAGGTTGAAAGTTGAGGGGTTGAAGGTTAAAGGTTGAAGGTTGAAGGAGTTGAAGGTTGAAGGTTGAGGGGTTGAAGGTCGAAGGTTGAGGGGTTAAAGGTTGAAGGTTGAAGGAGTTGAAGGTTGAAGGTTGAGGGGTTGAAGGTTGGAGGTTGAAGGTTGAGGGGTTGAAGGTTGAAGGTTGAGGAGTTGAAGGTTGAAAGTTGAGGGGTTGAAGGTTGCAGGTTGAAGGTTGAGGGGTTGAAGGTTGAAGGTTGAGGGGTTGAAGGTTAAAGGTTGATGGGTTGAAGGTTGAGGGGTTGAAGGTTGAAGTTAGAGGGGTTGAAGGTTGAAGGTTGAGGGCTTGAAAGTTGAATGTTGGGAAGTTGAAGGTTGAAGGTTAAGGGGTTGAATAGTGAGGGGTTGAAGGTTGAAGATTGAGGGGTTGAAGGTTGAAGGTTGAGAGGTTGAAGGTTAAAGGTTAAGTGGTTGAAGGTTGAATGTTGAGGGACTGAATGTTGGGGAGTTGAAGGTTGAAGGTTGAGGGCTTGAAGGTTGAAGGTTGAGAAGTTGAAGGTTGATGGTTGAGGGGTTGAAGGTTGAATGTTGTGGGGTTTAAGATTGAAAGTTGAAGGACTGAAGATTGAAGGTTGACTGGTTGAAGGTTACAGGTTGAGGGGTAGAAGGTTGAAGGTTGAGGGTTTGAAAGTTGAAGGTTAAGGGGTTGAAGGTCGAAGGTTGAGGGGTTAAAGATAGATGGTTGGTTGGTTGAAGGTTGAAAGTTGAGGGCTTGAAGGATGAAGGTTGAAGGTTGAATGGTTAAAGGTTGAAGGTTAAGCGGTTGAAGATCGAAGGTTGGGGGATTAAAGGTTGAAGGTTGAAGGAGTTGAAGGTTGAAGGTTGAGGGGTTGAAGGTTGGAGGTTGAACGTTGAGGGGTCGAAGGTTAAAGGTTGAGGGGTTGAAGGATGAAGGTTGAGGGTTTGAAGGTTAAAGGTTGAAGGTTGAAGGAGTTGAAGGTTGAAGGTTGAGGGGTTGAAGGTTGAAGGTTGAGGAGCTGAAGGTTGAAGGTTGAGGGTTTGAAGGTTGGAGGTTGAAGGTTGAGGGGTTGAAGGTTGAAGGTTGAGGGGTTGAAGGTTAAAGGTTGATGGGTTGAAGGTTGAGGGGTTGAAGGTTGAAGTTAGAGGGGGTGAATGTTGAAAGGTTGAATGTTGAGGGGTTGAAGGTTGAAAGTTGAGGGGTTGAAGGTTAAAGGTTAAAGGTTGAAGGAGTTGAAGGTTGAAGGTTGAGGGGTTGAAGGTTGGAGGTTGAGGGTTTGAAAGTTAAAGGTGAAGGGGTTGAAGGTCGAAGGTTAAGGGGTTGGAGATCGAAGGTTGAGGGGTTAAAGGTTGAAGGTTGAAGGAGTTGATGGTTGAAAGTTGAGGGGTTGAAGGTTAAAGGTTGAAGGTTGAAGGAGTTGAAGGTTGAAGGATGAGGGGTTGAAGGTTGAAGGTCGAAGGTTCAGGGGTTAAAGGTTGAAGGTTGAAGGAGTTGAAGGTTGAAGGTTGAGTTGTTGAAGGTTGGAGGTTGAACGTTTAGGGGTTGAAGGTTGAAGGTTGAGGAGTTGAAGGTTGAAGGTTGAGGGGTTGAAGGTTGAAGGTTGAGGGGTTGAATGTTGAAGGTTGAGGGGTTGAAGGTTAAAGGTTGATGGGTTGAAGGTTGAAGGTTGAAGGAGTTGAAGGTTGAAAGTTGAGGGGTTGAAGGTTAAAGGGTTGAAGGTTGAAGGAGTTGAAGGTTGAAGGTTGAGGGGTTGAAGGTTGAAGGTCGAAGGTTGCGGGGTTAAAGGTTGAAGGTTGAAGGAGTTGAAGGTTGAAGGTTGAGGGGTTGAAGGTTGGAGGTTGAACGTTGAGGGGTTGAAGGTTGAAGGTTGAGGGGTTGAAGGATGAAGGTTGAGGGGTTGAAGGTTGAAGGTTGATGGAGTTGAAGGTTGAAAGTTGAGGGGTTGAAGGTTAAAGGTTGAAGGTTGGAGGAGTTGAAGGTTGAAGGTTGAGGGGTTGAAGGTTGAAGGTCGAAGGTTGAGGGGTTAAAGGTTGAAGGTTGAAGGAGTTGAAGGTTGAAGGTTGAGGGGTTGAAGGTTGGAGGTTGAACGTTGAGGGGTTGAAGGTTGAAGGATGAGGAGTTGAAGGTTGAAGGTTGAGGGGTTGAATGTTGAAGGTTGAGGGGTTGAAGGTTGAAGGTTGAGGGGTTGTAGGTTAAATGTTGATGGGTTGAAGGTTGAGGGGTTGAAGGTTGAAGTTAGAGGGGTTGAAGGTTGAAGGTTGATTGCTTGAAAGTTAAAGGTTGGGAAGTTAAAGGTTGAAGGTTAAGGGGTTGAATATTGAGGGGTTGAAGGTTGAAGATTGAGGGGTTGAAGGTTGAAGGTTGAAGGTTGAGAGGTTGAAGGTTAAAGGTTAAGTGGTTGGAGGTTGAAGGTTGAGGGACTGAATGTTGGGGATTTGAAGGTTGAAGGTTGAGGGCTTGAAGGTTGAAGGTTGAGGTGTTTAAGGTTGGAGGTTTAGGAGTTGAAGGTTGAAGGTTGAGGGGTTGAAGGTTGAAGGTCGAAGGTTGAGGGGTTAAAGGTTGAAGGTTGAAGGAGTTGAAGGTCGAAGGTTGAGGGGTTGAAGGTTGGAGGTTGAACGTTGAGGGGTTGAAGGTTGAAGGTTGAGGGGTTGAAGGATGAAGGTTGAGGGGTTGAATATTGAGGGGTTGAAGGTTGAAGATTGAGGGGTTGAAGGTTGAAGGTTGAAGGTTGAGAGGTTGAAGGTTAAAGGTTAAGTGGTTGAAGGTTGAAGGTTGAGGGCTTGAAGGTTGAAGGTTGTGGTGTTTAAGGTTGGAGGTTTAGGAGTTGAAGGTTGAAGGGTTGAAGGTTGAGGAGTTGAAGGTTGAAGGTTGAGGGGTTGAAGGTTGGAGGTTGAAGGTTGAGGGGTTGAAGGTTGAAGGTTGAGGGCTTGAAGGTTGAAGGTTGAAGGTTGAGGTGTTTAAGGTTGGAGGTTTAGGAGTTGAAGGTTGAGGGGTTGAAGGTTGAAGGTTGAGAAGTTGAAAGTTGATGGTTGAGGGGTTGAAGGAGTTGAAGGTTGAAAGTTGAGGGGTTGAAGGTTAAAGGGTTGAAGGTTTAAGGAGTTGAAGGTTGAAAGTTGAGGGGTTGAAGGTTGAAGGTCGAAGGTTGCGGGGTTAAAGGGGGAAGGTTGAAGGAGTTGAAGGTTGAAGGTTGAGGGGTTGAAGGTTGGAGGTTGAACGTTGAGGGGTGAAGGTTGAAGGTTGAGGGGTTGAAGGATGAAGGTTGAGGGGTTGAAGGTTGAAGGTTGATGGAGTTGAAGGTTGAAAGTTGAGGGGTTGAAGGTTAAAGGTTCAAGGTTGGAGGAGTTGAAGGTTGAAGGTTGAGGGGTTGAAGGTTGAAGGTCGAAGGTTGAGGGGTTAAAGGTTGAAGGTTGTAGGAGTTGAAGGTTGAAGGTTGAGGGGTTGAAGGTTGGAGGTTGAACGTTGAGGGGTTGAAGGTTGAAGGATGAGGAGTTGAAGGTTGAAGGTTGAGGGGTTGAATGTTGAAGGTTGAGGGGTTGAAGGTTGAAGGTTGAGGGGTTGTAGGTTAAAGGTTGATGGGTTGAAGGTTGAGGGGTTGAAGGTTGAAGTTAGAGGGGTTGAAGGTTGAAGGTTGATTGCTTGAAAGTTAAAGGTTGGGAAGTTAAAGGTTGAAGGTTAAGGGGTTGAATATTGAGGGGTTGAAGGTTGAAGATTGAGGGGTTGAAGGTTGAAGGTTGAAGGTTGAGAGGTTGAAGGTTAAAGGTTAAGTGGTTGAAGGTTGAAGGTTGAGGGACTGAATGTTGGGGATTTGAAGGTTGAAGGTTGAGGGCTTGAAGGTTGAAGGTTGAGGTGTTTAAGGTTGGAGGTTTAGGAGTTGAAGGTTAAAGGTTGAGGGGTTGAAGGTTGAAGGTCGAAGGTTGAGGGGTTAAAGGTTGAAGGTTGAAGGAGTTGAAGGTTGAAGGTTGAGGGGTTGAAGGTTGGAGGTTGAACGTTGAGGGGTTGAAGGTTGAAGGTTGAGGGGTTGAAGGATGAAGGTTGAGGGGTTGAAGGTTGAAGGTTGAAGGAGTTGAAGGTTGAAAGTTGAGGGGTTGAAGGTTAAAGGTTGAAGGTTGAAGGAGTTGAAGGTTGAAGGTTGAGGGGTTGAAGGTTGAAGGTCGAAGGTTGATTGGTTAAAGGTTGAAGGTTGAAGGTTGAGGGGTTGAAGGTTGGAGGTTGAACGTTGAGGGGTTGAAGGTTGAAGGTTGAGGAGTTGAAGGTTGAAGGTTGAGGGGTTGAAGGTTGAAGGTTGAGGGGTTGAAGGTTGAAGGTTGAGGGGTTGAAGGTTAAAGGTTGAGGAGTTGAAGGTTGAAGGTTGAACGGTTGAAGGTTGAAGGTTGAGGGGTTGAAGGTTGAAGGTTGAGGGCTTGAAGGTTGAAGGTTGAGGTGTTTAAGGTTGGAGGTTTAGGAGTTGAAGGTTGAAGGTTGAGGGGTTGAAGGTTGAAGGTCGAAGGTTGAGGGGTTAAAGCTTGAAGGTTGAAGGAGTTGAAGGTCGAAGGTTGAGGGGTTGAAGGTTGGAGGTTGAACGTTGAGGGGTTGAAGGTTGAAGGTTGAGGGGTTGAAGGATGAAGGTTGAGGGGTTGAAGGTTGAAGGTTGAAGGAGTTGAAGGTTGAAAGTTGAGGGGTTGAAGGTTAAAGGTTGAAGGTTGAAGGAGTTGAAGGTTGAAGGTTGAGGGGTTGAAGGTTGAAGGTCGAAGGTTGATTGGTTAAAGGTTGAAGGTTGAAGGAGTTGAAGGTTGAAGGTTGAGGGGTTGAAGGTTGGAGGTTGAACGTTGACGGGTTGAAGGTTGAAGGTTGAGGAGTTGAAGGTTGAAGGTTGAGGGGTTGAAGGTTGAAGGTTGAGGCGTTGAAGGTTGAAGGTTGAGGGGTTGAAGGTTAAAGGTTGATGGGTTGAAGGTTGAGGGGTTGAAGGTTGAAGTTAGAGGGATTGAAGGTTGAAGGTTGAGGGCTTGAAAGTTGAAGGTTGGGAAGTTGAAGGTTGAAGGTTAAGGGGTTGAATATTGAGGGGTTGAAGGTTGAAGATTGAGGGGTTGAAGGTTGAAGGTTGAAGGTTGAGAGGTTGAAGGTTGAGGAGTTGAAGGTTGAAGGTTGAGGGGTTGAAGGTTGGAGGTTGAAGGTTGAGGGGTTGAAGGTTGAAGGTTGAGGGCTTGAAGGTTGAAGGTTGAGGTGTTTAAGGTTGGAGGTTTAGGAGTTGAAGGTTGAGGGGTTGAAGGTTGAAGGTTGAGAAGTTGAAGGTTGATGGTTGAGGGGTTGAAGGTTGAAAGTTGTGGGGTTGAAGATTGAAAGATGAGGGACTGAAGATTGAAGGTTGACTGGTTGAAGGTTACAGGTTGAGCGGTAGAAGGTTGAAGGTTGAGGGTTTGAAAGTTAAAGGTGAAGGGGTTGAAGGTCGAAGATTGAGGGGTTAAAGATAGATGGTTGGCTGGTTGAAGGTTGAAAGTTGAGGGCTTGAAGGATGAAGGTAGAAGGTTGAGTGGTTAAAGGTTGAAGGTTGAAGAAGTTGAAGGTTGAAAGTTGAGGGGTTGGAGGTTAAAGGTTAAAGGTTGAAGGAGTTGAAGGTTGAAGGTTGAGGGGTTGAAGGTTGGAGGTTGAGGGTTTGAAAGTTAAAGGTGAAGGGGTTGAAGGTCGAAGGTTGAAGGAGTTGAAGGTTGAAGGTTGAGGGGTTGAAGGTTGGAGGTTGAACGTTGAGGGGTTGAAGGTTGAAGGTTGAGGTGTTGAAGGTTGAAGGTTGAGGGGTTGAAGGTTGAAGGTTGAGGGGTTGAAGGTTGAAGGTTGATGGGTTGAAGGTTGAAGGTTGAAGGAGTTGAAGGTTGAAGGTTGAGGGGTTGAATGTTGAAGGTTGAGGGGTTGAAGGTTGAAGGTTGAGGGGTTGTAGGTTAAAGGTTGATGGGTTGAAGGTTGAGGGGTTGAAGGTTGAAGTTAGAGGGGTTGAAGGTTGAAGGTTGAGGGCTTGAAAGTTAAAGGTTGGGAAGTTAAAGGTTGAAGGTTAAGGGGTTGAATATTGAGGGGTTGAAGGTTGAAGATTGAGGGGTTGAAGGTTGAAGGTTGAAGGTTGAGAGGTTGAAGGTTAAAGGTTAAGTGGTTGAAGGTTGAAGGTTGAGGGACTGAATGTTGGGGATTTGAAGGTTGAAGGTTGAGGGCTTGAAGGTTGAAGGTTGAGGTGTTTAAGGTTGGAGGTTTAGGAGTTGAAGGTTGAAGGTTGAGGGGTTGAAGGTTGAAGGTCGGACGTTGAGGGATTAAAGGTTGAAGGTTGAAGGAGTTGAAGGTTGAAGGTTGAAGGGTTGAAGGTTGAAGGTTGAAGGAGTTGAAGGTTGAAAGTTGAGGGGTTGAAGGTTAAAGGTTGAAGGTTGAAGGAGTTGAAGGTTGAAGGTTGAGGGGTTGAAGGTTGAAGGTCGGAGGTTGATTGGTTAAAGGTTGAAAGTTGAAGGAGTTGAAGGTTGAAGGTTGAGGGGTTGAAGGTTGGAGGTTGAACGTTGAGGGGTTGAAGGTTGAAGGTTGAGGAGTTGAAGGTTGAAGGTTGAGGGGTTGAAGGTTGAAGATTGAGGGGTTGAAGGTTGAAGGTTGAGGGGTTGAAGGTTAAAGGTTTATGGGTTGAAGGTTGAGGGGTTGAAGGTTGAAGTTAGAGGGATTGAAGGTTGAAGGTTGAGGGCTTGAAAGTTGAAGGTTGGGAAGTTGAAGGTTGAAGGTTAAGGGGTTGAATATTGAGGGGTTGAAGGTTGAAGGTTGAAGATTGAGAGGTTGAAGGTTAAAGGTTAAGTGGTTGAAGGTTGAAGGTTGAGGGCTTGAAGGTTGAAGGTTGTGGTGTTTAAGGTTGGAGGTTTAGGAGTTGAAGGTTGAGGGGTTGAAGGTTGAAGGTTGAGAAGTTGAAGGTTGATGGTTGAGAGGTTGAAGATTGAAAGTTGAGAGACTGAAGATTGAAGGTTGACTGGTTGAAAGTTACAGGTTGAGGTTTAGAAGGTTGAAGGTTGAGGGTTTGAAAGTTAAACGTTAAGGGGTTGAAGGTCGAAGGTTGAGGGGTTAAAGATAAATGGTTGGGTGGTTGAAGGTTGAAAGTTGAGGGCTTGAAGGATGAAGGTTGAAGGTCGAGTGGTTAAAGGTAATTGTAATTGTAATTGTAATTGTAATTGTAATTGTAATTGTAATTGTAATTGTAATTGTAATTGTAATTGTAATTGTAATTGTAATTTCAATTGTAATTGTAGTTGTAATTGTAATTGTAATTGTAATTGTAATTGCAATTGTAATTGTAATTGTAATTGTAATTGAATTGTAATTGTAATTGTAATTGTAATTGTAATTGTAATTGTAATTGAAATTGTAATTGTAATTGTAATTGTAATTGTAATTGTAATTGTAATTGTAATTGTAATTGTAATTGTAATTGTAATTGTAATTGTAATTGTAATTGTAATTGTAATTGTAATTGTAATTGTAATTGTAATTGTAATTGTAATTGTAATTGTAATTGTAATTGTAATTGTGATTGTAATTGTAATTGTAATTGTAATTGAATTGTAATTGCAATTGCAATTGCAATTGTAATTGTAATTGTAATTGTAATTGTAATTGTAATTGTAGTTGTAATTGTAATTGTAATTGTAATTGTAATTGTAATTGTAATTGTAATTGAATTGTAATTGTAATTGTAATTGTAATTGTAATTGTAATTGTAATTGTAATTGTAATTGTAATTGTAATTGAAATTGAAATTGTAATTGTAATTGTAATTGTAATTGTAATTGTAATTGTAATTGTAATTGTAATTGTAATTGTAATTGTAATTGTAATTGTAATTGTAATTGTAATTGTAATTGTAATTGTAATTGTAATTGTAATTGTAATTGTAATTGTAATTCTAATTGTAATTGTAATTGTAATTGTAATTGTAATTGTAATTGTAATTGTAATTGTAATTGAATTGTAATTGTAATTGCAATTGCAATTGCAATTGCAATTGCAATTGCAATTGTAATTGTAATTGTAATTGTAATTGTAATTGTAATTGTAATTGTAATTGTAATTGTAATTGTAATTGTAATTGTAATTGTAATTGTAATTGTAATTGTAATTGTAATTGTAATTGTAATTGTAATTGTAATTGTAATTGTAATTGTAATTGTAATTGTAATTGTAATTGTAATTGTAATTGTAATTGTAATTGTAATTGCAATTGCAATTGCAATTGCAATTGCAATTGCAATTGCAATTGCAATTGCAATTGCAATTGCAATTGCAATTGCAATTGCAATTGCAATTGCAATTGTAATTGTAATTGTAATTGTAATTGTAATTGTAATTGTAATTGTAATTGTAATTGTAATTGTAATTGTAATTGTAATTGTAATTGTAATTGTAATTGTAATTGTAATTGTAATTGTAATTGTAATTGTAATTGTAATTGTAATTGTAATTGTAATTGTAATTGTAATTGTAATTGTAATTGTAATTGTAATTGTAATTTTAATTGTAATTGTAATTGTAATTGTAATTGTTATTGTAATTGTAATTGTAATTGTAATTGTAATTGTAATTGTAACTGTAATTGTAATTGTAATTGTAATTGTAATTGTAATTGTAATTGTAATTGTAATTGTAATTGTAATTGTAATTTCAATTGTAATTGTAATTGTAATTGTAATTGTAATTGTAATTGTAATTGTAATTGTAATTGTAATTGTAATTGTAATTGTAATTGTAATTGTAATTGTAATTGTAATTGTAATTGTAATTGTAATTGTAATTGTAATTGTAATTGTAATTGTAATTGTAATTGTAATTGTAATTGTAATTGAATTGTAATTGTAATTGCAATTGCAATTGCAATTGCAATTGCAATTGTAATTGTAATTGTAATTGTAATTGTAATTGTAATTGTAATTGTAATTGTAATTGTAATTGTAATTGTAATTGTAATTGTAATTGTAATTGTAATTGAATTGTATTTGTAATTGTAATTGTAATTGTAATTGTAATTGTAATTGTAATTGTAATTGTAATTGAAATTGTAATTGTAATTGTAATTTTAATTGTAATTGTAATTGTAATTGTAATTGTAATTGTAATTGTAATTGTAATTGTAATTGTAATTGTAATTGTAATTGTAATTGTAATTGTAATTGTAATTGTAATTGTAATTGTAATTGTAATTGTAATTGTAATTGTAATTGTAATTGTAATTGTAATTGTAATTGTAATTGTAATTGTAATTGTAATTGTAATTGTAATTGTAATTGTAATTGTAATTGTAATTGTAATTGTAATTGTAATTGTAATTGTAATTGAATTGTAATTGTAATTGCAATTGCAATTGCAATTGCAATTGCAATTGCAATTGCAATTGCAATTGCAATTGCAATTGTAATTGTAATTGTAATTGTAATTGTAATTGTAATTGTAATTGTAATTGTAATTGTAATTGTAATTGTAATTGTAATTGTAATTGTAATTGTAATTGTAATTGTAATTGTAATTGTAATTGTAATTGTAATTGTAATTGTAATTGTAATTGTAATTGTAATTGTAATTGTAATTGTAATTGTAATTGTAATTGTAATTGTAATTGTAATTGTAATTGTAATTGTAATTGTAATTGTAATTGTAATTGCAATTGCAATTGCAATTGCAATTGCAATTGCAATTGCAATTGCAATTGCAATTGCAATTGCAATTGCAATTGCAATTGCAATTGCAATTGCAATTGCAATTGCAATTGCAATTGCAATTGTAATTGTAATTGTAATTGTAATTGTAATTGTAATTGTAATTGTAATTGTAATTGTAATTGTAATTGTAATTGTAATTGTAATTGTAATTGTAATTGTAATTGTAATTGTAATTGTAATTGTAATTGTAATTGTAATTGGTATTGTAATTGTAATTGTAATTGTAATTGTAATTGTAATTGTAATTGTAATTGTAATTGTAATTGTAATTGTAATTGTAATTGTAATTGTAATTGTAATTGTAATTGTAATTGTAATTGTAATTGTAATTGTAATTGTAATTGTAATTGTAATTTTAATTGTAATTGTAATTGTAATTGTAATTGTTATTGTAATTGTAATTGTAATTGTAATTGTAATTGTAATTGTAACTGTAATTGTAATTGTAATTGTAATTGTAATTGTAATTGTAATTGTAATTGTAATTGTAATTGTAATTTCAATTGTAATTGTAATTGTAATTGTAATTGTAATTGTAATTGTAATTGTAATTGTAATTGTAATTGTAATTGTAATTGTAATTGTAATTGTAATTGTAATTTTAATTGTAATTGTAATTGTAATTGTAATTGTAATTGTAATTGTAATTGTAATTGTAATTGTAATTGTAATTGTAATTGTACTTGTAATTGTCATTGTAAATATAATTGTAATTGTAATTGTAATTGTAATTGTAATTGTAATTGTAATTGTAATTGTAATTGTAATTGTAATTGTAATTGTAATTGTAATTTCAATTGTAATTGTAGTTGTAATTGTAATTGTAATTGTAATTGTAATTGTAATTGTAATTGTAATTGTAATTGTAATTGTAATTGAATTGTAATTGTAATTGTAATTGTAATTGTAATTGTAATTGTAATTGTAATTGTAATTGTAATTGAAATTGTAATTGTAATTGTAATTGTAATTGTAATTGTAATTGTAATTGTAATTGTAATTGTAATTGTAATTGTAATTGTAATTGTAATTGTAATTGTAATTGTAATTGTAATTGTAATTGTAATTGTAATTGTAATTGTAATTGTAATTGTAATTGTAATTGTAATTGTAATTGTAATTGTAATTGAATTGCAATTGCAATTGCAATTGCAATTGCAATTGCAATTGCAATTGCAATTGTAATTGTAATTGTAATTGTAATTGTAATTGTAATTGTAATTGTAATTGTAATTGTAATTGTAATTGTAATTGTAATTGTAATTGTAATTGTAATTGTAATTGTAATTGTAATTGTAATTGTAATTGTAATTGTAATTGTAATTGTAATTGTAATTGTAATTGTAATTGTAATTGTAATTGTAATTGTAATTGTAATTGTAATTGTAATTGTAATTGTAATTGTAATTGTAATTGTAATTGTAATTGTAATTGTAATTGTAATTGTAATTGTAATTGTAATTGTAATTGTAATTGTAATTGTAATTGTAATTGTAATTGTAATTGTAATTGTAATTGTAATTGTTATTGTAATTGTAATTGTAATTGTAATTGTAATTGTAATTGTAATTGTAATTGTAATTGTAATTGTAATTGTAATTGTAATTGTAATTGTAATTGTAATTGTAATTGTAATTGTAATTGTAATTGTAATTGTAATTGTAATTGTAATTGTAATTGTAATTGTAATTGTAATTGTAATTGTAATTGCAATTGCAATTGCAATTGCAATTGCAATTGCAATTGCAATTGCAATTGCAATTGCAATTGCAATTGCAATTGCAATTGGAATTGTAATTGTAATTGTAATTGTAATTGTAATTGTAATTGTAATTGTAATTGTAATTGTAATTGTAATTGTAATTGTAATTGTAATTGTAATTGTAATTGTAATTGTAATTTTAATTCTAATTGTAATTGTAATTGTAATTGTTATTGTAATTGTAATTGTAATTGTAATTGTAATTGTAATTGTAACTGTAATTGTAATTGTAATTGTAATTGTAATTGTAATTGTAATTGTAATTGTAATTGTAATTGTAATTGTAATTTCAATTGTAATTGTAGTTGTAATTGTAATTGTAATTGTAATTGTAATTGTAATTGTAATTGTAATTGAATTGTAATTGTAATTGTAATTGTAATTGTAATTGTAATTGTAATTGTAATTGTAATTGTAATTGTAATTGTAATTGTAATTGTAATTGTAATTGTAATTGTAATTGTAATTGTAATTGTAATTGTAATTGTAATTGTAATTGTAATTGTAATTGTAATTGTAATTGTAATTGTAATTGTAATTGTAATTGTAATTGTAATTGTAATTGTAATTGTAATTGTAATTGTAATTGTAATTGTAATTGTAATTGTAATTGTAATTGTAATTGTAATTGTAATTGTAATTGTAATTGTAATTGTAATTGTAATTGTAATTGTAATTGTAATTGTAATTGTAATTGTAATTGTAATTGTAATTGTAATTGTAATTGTAATTGTAATTGTAATTGTAATTGTAATTGTAATTGTAATTGTAATTGTAATTGTAATTGTAATTGTAATTGTAATTGTAATTGTAATTGTAATTGTAATTGTAATTGTAATTGTAATTGTAATTGTAATTGTAATTGTAATTGTAATTGTAATTGTAATTTTAATTGTAATTGTAATTGTAATTGTAATTGTTATTGTAATTGTAATTGTAATTGTAATTGTAATTGTAACTGTAATTGTAATTGTAATTGTAATTGTAATTGTAATTGTAATTGTAATTGTAATTGTAATTGTAATTTCAATTGTAATTGTAGTTGTAATTGTAATTGTAATTGTAATTGTAATTGTGATTGTAATTGTAATTGAATTGTAATTGTAATTGTAATTGTAATTGTAATTGTAATTGTAATTGTAATTGTAATTGTAATTGTAATTGTAATTGTAATTGTAATTGTAATTGTAATTGTAATTGTAATTGTAATTGTAATTGTAATTGTAATTGTAATTGTAATTGTAATTGTAATTGTAATTGTAATTGTAATTGTAATTGTAATTGTAATTGTAATTGTAATTGTAATTGTAATTGTAATTGTAATTGAATTGTAATTGTAATTGCAATTGCAATTGCAATTGTAATTGTAATTGTAATTGTAATTGTAATTGTAATTGTAATTGTAATTGTAATTTTAATTGTAATTGTAATTGTAATTGTAATTGTAATTGTAATTGTAATTGTAATTGTAATTGTAATTGTAATTGTAATTGTAATTGTAATTGTAATTGTAATTGTAATTGTAATTGTAATTGTAATTGTAATTGTAATTGTAATTGTAATTGTAATTGTAATTGTAATTGTAATTGTAATTGTAATTGTAATTGTAATTGTAATTGTAATTGTAATTGTAATTGTAATTGTAATTGTAATTGTAATTGTAATTGTAATTGTAATTGTAATTGTAATTGTAATTGTAATTGTAATTGTAATTATAATTGTAATTTTAATTGTAATTGTAATTGTAATTGTAATTGTAATTGTAATTGTAATTGTAATTGTAATTGTAATTGTAATTGTACTTGTAATTGTCATTGTAAATATAATTGTAATTGTAATTGTAATTGTAATTGTAATTGTAATTGTAATTGTAATTGTAATTGTAATTGTAATTGTAATTGTAATTGTAATTGTAATTGTAATTGTAATTGTAATTGTAATTGTAATTTCAATTGTAATTGTAGTTGTAATTGTAATTGTAATTGTAATTGTAATTGTAATTGTAATTGTAATTGTAATTGAATTGTAATTGTAATTGTAATTGTAATTGTAATTGTAATTGTAATTGTAATTGTAATTGAAATTGTAATTGTAATTGTAATTGTAATTGTAATTGTAATTGTAATTGTAATTGTAATTGTAATTGTAATTGTAATTGTAATTGTAATTGTAATTGTAATTGTAATTGTAATTGTAATTGTAATTGTAATTGTAATTGTAATTGTAATTGTAATTGTAATTGTAATTGTAATTGTAATTGTAATTGTAATTGTAATTGTAATTGTAATTGTAATTGTAATTGTAATTGTAATTGTAATTGTAATTGAATTGTAATTGTAATTGCAATTGCAATTGCAATTGCAATTGCAATTGCAATTGGAATTGTAATTGTAATTGTAATTGTAATTGTAATTGTAATTGTAATTGTAATTGTAATTGTAATTGTAATTGTAATTGTAATTGTAATTGTAATTGTAATTGTAATTGTAATTGTAATTGTAATTGTAATTGTAATTGTAATTGTAATTGTAATTGTAATTGTAATTGTAATTGTAATTTTAATTGTAATTGTAATTGTAATTGTAATTGTAATTGTAATTGTAATTGTAATTGTAATTGTAATTGTAATTGTAATTGTAATTGTAATTGTAATTGTAATTGTAATTGTAATTGTAATTGTAATTGTAATTGTAATTGTAATTGTAATTGTAATTGTAATTGTAATTGTAATTGTAATTGTAATTGTAATTGTAATTGTAATTGTAATTGTAATTGTAATTGTAATTGTAATTGTAATTGTAATTGTAATTGTAATTGTAATTGTTAATGTAATTGTAATTGTAATTGTAATTGTAATTGTAATTGTAATTGTAATTTTAATTGTAATTGTAATTGTAATTGTAATTGTAATTGTAATTGTAATTGTAATTGTAATTGTAATTGTAATTGTAATTGTAATTGTAATTGTAATTGTAATTGTAATTGTAATTGTAATTGTAATTGTAATTGTAATTGTAATTGTAATTGTAATTGTAATTGTAATTGTAATTGTAATTGTAATTGTAATTGTAATTGTAATTGTAATTGTAATTGTAATTGTAATTGTAATTGTAATTGTAATTGTAATTGTAATTGTAATTGTAATTGTAATTGTAATTGTAATTGTAATTGTAATTGTAATTGTAATTGTAATTGTATTTGTAATTGTAATTGTAATTGTAATTGTAATTGTAATTGTAATTGTAATTGTAATTGTAATTGTAATTGTAATTGTAATTGTAATTGTAATTGTAATTGTAATTGTAATTGTAATTGTAATTGTAATTGTAATTGTAATTGTAATTGTAATTGTAATTGTAATTGTAATTGTAATTGTAATTGTAATTGTAATTGTAATTGTAATTGTAATTGTAATTGTAATTGTAATTGTAATTGTAATTGTAATTGTAATTGTAATTGTAATTGTAATTGTAATTGTAATTGTAATTGTAATTGTAATTGTAATTGTAATTGTAATTGTAATTGTAATTGAATTGTAATTGTAATTGCAATTGCAATTGCAATTGTAATTGTAATTGTAATTGTAATTGTAATTGTAATTGTAATTGTAATTGTAATTGTAATTGTAATTGTAATTGTAATTGTAATTGTAATTGTAATTGTAATTGTAATTGTAATTGTAATTGTAATTGTAATTGTAATTGTAATTGTAATTGTAATTGTAATTGTAATTGTAATTGTAATTGTAATTGTAATTGTAATTGTAATTGTAATTGTAATTGTAATTGTAATTGTAATTGTAATTGTAATTGTAATTGTAATTGTAATTGTAATTGTAATTGTAATTGTAATTGTAATTTTAATTGTAATTGTAATTGTAATTGTAATTGTAATTGTAATTGTAATTGTAATTGTAATTGTAATTGTAATTGTACTTGTAATTGTCATTGTAAATATAATTGTAATTGTAATTGTAATTGTAATTTTAATTGTAATTGTAATTGTAATTGTAATTGTAATTGTAATTGTAATTGTAATTGTAATTGTAATTGTAATTGTAATTGTAATTGTAATTGTAATTGTAATTGTAATTATAATTGTAATTGTAATTGTAATTGTAATTGTAATTGTAATTGTAATTGTAATTGTAATTGTAATTGTAATTGTAATTGTAATTGTAATTGTAATTGTAATTGTAATTGTAATTGTAATTGTAATTGTAATTGTAATTTTAATTGTAATTGTAATTGTAATTGTAATTGTAATTGTAATTGTAATTGTAATTGTAATTGTAATTGTAATTGTAATTGTAATTGTAATTGTAATTGTAATTGTAATTGTAATTGTAATTGTAATTGTAATTGTAATTGTAATTGTAATTGTAATTGTAATTGTAATTGTAATTGTAATTGTAATTGTAATTGTAATTGTAATTGTAATTGTAATTGTAATTGTAATTGTAATTGTAATTGTAATTGTAATTGTAATTGTAATTGTAATTGTAATTGTAATTGTAATTGTAATTGTAATTGTAATTGTAATTGTAATTGTAATTGTAATTGTAATTGTAATTGTAATTGTAATTGTAATTGTAATTGTAATTGTAATTGTAATTGTAATTGTAATTGTAATTGTAATTGTAATTGTAATTGTAATTTTAATTGTAATTGTAATTGTAATTGTAATTGTTATTGTAATTGTAATTGTAATTGTAATTGTAATTGTAATTGTAACTGTAATTGTAATTGTAATTGTAATTGTAATTGTAATTGTAATTGTAATTGTAATTGTAATTGTAATTTCAATTGTAATTGTAGTTGTAATTGTAATTGTAATTGTAATTGTAATTGTAATTGTAATTGAATTGTAATTGTAATTGTAATTGTAATTGTAATTGTAATTGTAATTGTAATTGTAATTGTAATTGTAATTGTAATTGTAATTGTAATTGTAATTGTAATTGTAATTGTAATTGTAATTGTAATTGTAATTGTAATTGTAATTGTAATTGTAATTGTAATTGTAATTGTAATTGTAATTGTAATTGTAATTGTAATTGTAATTGTAATTGTAATTGTAATTGTAATTGTAATTGAATTGTAATTGTAATTGCAATTGCAATTGCAATTGGAATTGGAATTGTAATTGGAATTGTAATTGTAATTGTAATTGTAATTGTAATTGTAATTGTAATTGTAATTGTAATTGTAATTGTAATTGCAATTGTAATTGTAATTGTAATTGTAATTGTAATTGTAATTGTAATTGTAATTGTAATTGTAATTGTAATTGTATTTGTAGTTGTAATTGTAATTGTAATTGTAATTGTAATTGTAATTGTAATTGTAATTGTAATTGTAATTGTAATTGTAATTGTAATTGTAATTGTAATTGTAATTGTAATTGTAATTGTAATTGTAATTGTAATTGTAATTGTAATTGTAATTGTAATTGTAATTGTAATTGTAATTGTAATTGTAATTGTAATTGTAATTGTAATTGTAATTGTAATTGTAATTGTAATTGTAATTGTAATTGTAATTGTAATTGTAATTGTAATTGTAATTGTAATTGTAATTGTAATTGTAATTGTAATTGTAATTGTAATTGTAATTGTAATTGTAATTGTAATTGTAATTGTAATTGTAATTGTAATTGTAATTGTAATTGTAATTGTAATTGTAATTGTAATTGTAATTGTAATTGTAATTGTAATTGTAATTGTAATTGTAATTGTAATTGTAATTGTAATTGTAATTGTAATTGTAATTGTAATTGTAATTGTAATTGTAATTGTAATTGTAATTGTAATTGTAATTGTAATTGTAATTGTAATTGTAATTGTAATTGTAATTGTAATTGTAATTGTAATTGTAATTGTAATTGTAATTGTAATTGTAATTGTAATTGTAATTGTAATTGTAATTGTAATTGTAATTGTAATTGTAATTGTAATTGTAATTGTAATTGTAATTGTAATTGTAATTGTAATTGTAATTGTAATTGTAATTGTAATTGTAATTGTAATTGTAATTGTAATTTTAATTGTAATTGTAATTGTAATTGTTATTGTAATTGTAATTGTAATTGTAATTGTAATTGTAATTGTAACTGTAATTGTAATTGTAATTGTAATTGTAATTGTAATTGTAATTGTAATTGTAATTGTAATTGTAATTGTAATTGTAATTGTAATTGTAATTGTAATTGTAATTGTAATTGTAATTGTAATTGTAATTGTAATTGTAATTGTAATTGTAATTGTAATTGTAATTGTAATTGTAATTGTAATTGTAATTGTAATTGTAATTGTAATTGTAATTGTAATTGTAATTGTAATTGTAATTGTAATTGTAATTGTAATTGTAATTGTAATTGTAATTGTAATTGTAATTGTAATTGTAATTGTAATTGTAATTGTAATTGTAATTGTAATTGTAATTGTAATTGTAATTGTAATTGTAATTGTAATTGTAATTGTAATTGTAATTGTAATTGTAATTGTAATTGTAATTGTAATTGTAATTGTAATTGTAATTGTAATTGTAATTGTAATTGTAATTGTAATTGTAATTGTAATTGTAATTGTAATTGTAATTGTAATTGTAATTGTAATTGTAATTGTAATTGTAATTGTAATTGTAATTGTAATTGTAATTGTAATTGTAATTGTAATTGTAATTTTAATTGTAATTGTAATTGTAATTGTAATTGTAATTGTAATTGTAATTGTAATTGTAATTGTAATTGTACTTGTAATTGTCATTGTAAATATAATTGTAATTGTAATTGTAATTGTAATTTTAATTGTAATTGTAATTGTAATTGTAATTGTAATTGTAATTGTAATTGTAATTGTAATTGTAATTGTAATTGTAATTGAATTGTAATTGTAATTGCAATTGCAATTGCAATTGTAATTGTAATTGTAATTGTAATTGTAATTGTAATTGTAATTGTAATTGTAATTGTAATTGTAATTGTAATTGTAATTTCAATTGTAATTGTAGTTGTAATTGTAATTGTAATTGTAATTGTAATTGTAATTGTAATTGAATTGTAATTGTAATTGTAATTGTAATTGTAATTGTAATTGTAATTGTAATTGTAATTGTAATTGTAATTGTAATTGTAATTGTAATTGTAATTGTAATTGTAATTGTAATTGTAATTGTAATTGTAATTGTAATTGTAATTGTAATTGTAATTGTAATTGTAATTGTAATTGTAATTGTAATTGTAATTGTAATTGTAATTGTAATTGTAATTGTAATTGTAATTGTAATTGAATTGTAATTGTAATTGCAATTGCAATTGCAATTGGAATTGGAATTGGAATTGGAATTGTAATTGTAATTGTAATTGTAATTGTAATTGTAATTGTAATTGTAATTGTAATTGTAATTGTAATTGCAATTGTAATTGTAATTGTAATTGTAATTGTAATTGTAATTGTAATTGTAATTGTAATTGTAATTGTAATTGTATTTGTAGTTGTAATTGTAATTGTAATTGTAATTGTAATTGTAATTGTAATTGTAATTGTAATTGTAATTGTAATTGTAATTGTAATTGTAATTGTAATTGTAATTGTAATTGTAATTGTAATTGTAATTGTAATTGTAATTGTAATTGTAATTGTAATTGTAATTGTAATTGTAATTGTAATTGTAATTGTAATTGTAATTGTAATTGTAATTGTAATTGTAATTGTAATTGTAATTGTAATTGTAATTGTAATTGTAATTGTAATTGTAATTGTAATTGTAATTGTAATTGTAATTGTAATTGTAATTGTAATTGTAATTGTAATTGTAATTGTAATTGTAATTGTAATTGTAATTGTAATTGTAATTGTAATTGTAATTGTAATTGTAATTGTAATTGTAATTGTAATTGTAATTGTAATTGTAATTGTAATTGTAATTGTAATTGTAATTGTAATTGTAATTGTAATTGTAATTGTAATTGTAATTGTAATTGTAATTGTAATTGTAATTGTAATTGTAATTGTAATTGTAATTGTAATTGTAATTGTAATTGTAATTGTAATTGTAATTGTAATTGTAATTGTAATTGTAATTGTAATTGTAATTGTAATTGTAATTGTAATTGTAATTGTAATTGTAATTGTAATTGTAATTGTAATTGTAATTGTAATTGTAATTGTAATTGTAATTGTAATTGTAATTGTAATTGTAATTGTAATTGTAATTGTAATTGTAATTGTAATTGTAATTGTAATTGTAATTGTAATTGTAATTGTAATTGTAATTGTAATTGTAATTGTAATTGTAATGTAATTGTAATTGTAATTGTAATTGTAATTGTAATTGTAATTGTAATTGTAATTGTAATTGTAATTGTAATTGTAATTGTAATTGTAATTGTAATTGTAATTGTAATTGTAATTGTAATTGTAATTGTAATTGTAATTGTAATTGTAATTGTAATTGTAATTGTAATTGTAATTGTAATTGTAATTGTAATTGTAATTGTAATTGTAATTGTAATTGTAATTGTAATTGTAATTGTAATTGTAATTGTAATTGTAATTGTAATTGTAATTGTAATTGTAATTGTAATTGTAATTGTATTGTAATTGTAATTGTAATTGTAATTGTAATTGTAATTGTAATTGTAATTGTAATTGTAATTGTAATTGTAATTGTAATTGTAATTGTAATTGTAATTGTAATTGTAATTGTAATTGTAATTGTAATTGTAATTGTAATTGTAATTGTAATTGTAATTGTAATTGTAATTGTAATTGTAATTGTAATTGTAATTGTAATTGTAATTGTAATTGTAATTGTAATTGTAATTGTAATTGTAATTGTAATTGTAATTGTAATTGTAATTTTAATTGTAATTGTAATTGTAATTGTAATTGTAATTGTAATTGTAATTGTAATTGTAATTGTAATTGTACTTGTAATTGTCATTGTAAATATAATTGTAATTGTAATTGTAATTGTAATTTTAATTGTAATTGTAATTGTAATTGTAATTGTAATTGTAATTGTAATTGTAATTGTAATTGTAATTGTAATTGTAATTGTAATTGAATTGTAATTGTAATTGCAATTGCAATTGCAATTGTAATTGTAATTGTAATTGTAATTGTAATTGTAATTGTAATTGTAATTGTAATTGTAATTGTAATTGTAATTGTAATTGTAATTGTAATTGTAATTGTAATTGTAATTGTAATTGTAATTGTAATTGTAATTGTAATTGTAATTGTAATTGTAATTGTAATTGTAATTGTAATTGTAATTGTAATTGTAATTGTAATTGTAATTGTAATTGTAATTGTAATTGTAATTGTAATTGTAATTGTAATTGTAATTGTAATTGTAATTGTAATTGTAATTGTAATTGTAATTGTAATTGTAATTGTAATTGTAATTGTAATTGTAATTGTAATTGTAATAGTAATTGTATTTGTAATTGTAATTGTAATTGTAATTGTAATTGTAATTGTAATTGTAATTGTAATTGTAATTGTAATTGTGATTGTAACTGTAATTGTAATTGTAATTGTAATTGTAATTGTAATTGTAATTGTAATTGTAATTGTAATTGTAATTGTAATTGTAATTGTAATTGTAATTGTAATTGTAATTGTAATTGTAATTGTAATTGTAATTGTAATTGTACTTGTAATAGTAATTGTAATTGTAATTGTAATTGTAATTGTAATTGTAATTGTAATTGTAATTGTAATTGTAATTTTAATTGTAATTGTAATTGTAATTGTAATTGTAATTGTAATTGTAATTGTAATTGTAATTGTAATTGTAATTGTAATTGTAATTGTAATTGTAATTGTACTTGTAATTGTCATTGTAAATATAATTGTAATTGTAATTGTAATTGTAATTGTAATTGTAATTGTAATTGTAATTGTAATTGTAATTGTAATTGTAATTGTAATTGTAATTTCAATTGTAATTGTAGTTGTAATTGTAATTGTAATTGTAATTGTAATTGTAATTGTAATTGTAATTGAATTGTAATTGTAATTGTAATTGTAATTGTAATTGCAATTGTAATTGTAATTGTAATTGAAATTGTAATTGTAATTGTAATTGTAATTGTAATTGTAATTGTAATTGTAATTGTAATTGTAATTGTAATTGTAATTGTAATTGTAATTGTAATTGTAATTGTAATTGTAATTGTAATTGTAATTGTAATTGTAATTGTAATTGTAATTGTAATTGTAATTGTAATTGTAATTGTAATTGTAATTGAATTGTAATTGCAATTGCAATTGCAATTGCAATTGCAATTGTAATTGTAATTGTAATTGTAATTGTAATTGTAATTGTAATTGTAATTGTAATTGTAATTGTAATTGTAATTGTAATTGTAATTGTAATTGTAATTGTAATTGTAATTGTAATTGTAATTGTAATTGTAATTGTAATTGTAATTGTAATTGTATTTGTAATTGTAATTGTAATTGTAATTGTAATTGTAATTGTAATTGTAATTGTAATTGTAATTGTAATTGTAATTGTAATTGTAATTGTAATTGTAATTGTAATTGTAATTGTAATTGTAATTGTAATTGTAATTGTAATTGTAATTGTAATTGTAATTGTAATTGTAATTGTAATTGTAATTGTAATTGTAATTGTAATTGTAATTGTAATTGTAATTGTAATTGTAATTGTAATTGTAATTGTAATTGTAATTGTAATTGTAATTGTAATTGTAATTGTAATTGTAATTGTAATTGTAATTGTAATTGTAATTGTAATTGTAATTGTAATTGTAATTGTAATTGTAATTGTAATTGAATTGTAATTGTAATTGCAATTGCAATTGCAATTGCAATTGTAATTGTAATTGTAATTGTAATTGTAATTGTAATTGTAATTGTAATTGTAATTGTAATTGTAATTGTAATTGTAATTGTAATTGTAATTGTAATTGTAATTGTAATTGTAATTGTAATTGTAATTGTAATTGTAATTGTAATTGTAATTGTAATTGTAATTGTAATTGTAATTGTAATTGTAATTGTAATTGTAATTGTAATTGTAATTGTAATTGTAATTGTAATTGTAATTGTAATTGTAATTGTAATTGTAATTGTAATTGTAATTGTAATTGTAATTTTAATTGTAATTGTAATTGTAATTGTAATTGTAATTGTAATTGTAATTGTAATTGTAATTGTAATTGTAATTGTACTTGTAATTGTCATTGTAAATATAATTGTAATTGTAATTGTAATTGTAATTTTAATTGTAATTGTAATTGTAATTGTAATTGTAATTGTAATTGTAATTGTAATTGTAATTGTAATTGTAATTGAATTGTAATTGTAATTGCAATTGCAATTGCAATTGTAATTGTAATTGTAATTGTAATTGTAATTGTAATTGTAATTGTAATTGTAATTGTAATTGTAATTGTAATTGTAATTGTAATTGTAATTGTAATTGTAATTGTAATTGTAATTGTAATTGTAATTGTAATTGTAATTGTAATTGTAATTGTAATTGTAATTGTAATTGTAATTGTAATTGTAATTGTAATTGTAATTGTAATTGTAATTGTAATTGTAATTGTAATTGTAATTGTAATTGTAATTGTAATTGTAATTGTAATTGTAATTGTAATTGTAATTGTAATTGTAATTGTAATTGTAATTGTAATTGTAATTGTAATTGTAATTGTAATTGTAATTGTAATTGTAATTGCAATAGTAATTGTATTTGTAATTGTAATTGTAATTGTAATTGTAATTGTAATTGTAATTGTAATTGTAATTGTAATTGTAATTGTAATTGTGATTGTAACTGTAATTGTAATTGTAATTGTAATTGTAATTGTAATTGTAATTGTAATTGTAATTGTAATTGTAATTGTAATTGTAATTGTAATTGTAATTGTAATTGTAATTGTAATTGTAATTGTAATTGTAATTGTAATTGTAATTGTACTTGTAATAGTAATTGTAATTGTAATTGTAATTGTAATTGTAATTGTAATTGTAATTGTAATTGTAATTGTAATTTTAATTGTAATTGTAATTGTAATTGTAATTGTAATTGTAATTGTAATTGTAATTGTAATTGTAATTGTAATTGTAATTGTAATTGTAATTGTACTTGTAATTGTCATTGTAAATATAATTGTAATTGTAATTGTAATTGTAATTGTAATTGTAATTGTAATTGTAATTGTAATTGTAATTGTAATTGTAATTGTAATTGTAATTGTAATTGTAATTTCAATTGTAATTGTAGTTGTAATTGTAATTGTAATTGTAATTGTAATTGTAATTGTAATTGTAATTGAATTGTAATTGTAATTGTAATTGTAATTGTAATTGCAATTGTAATTGTAATTGTAATTGAAATTGTAATTATAATTGTAATTGTAATTGTAATTGTAATTGTAATTGTAATTGTAATTGTAATTGTAATTGTAATTGTAATTGTAATTGTAATTGTAATTGTAATTGTAATTGTAATTGTAATTGTAATTGTAATTGTAATTGTAATTGTAATTGTAATTGTAATTGTAATTGAATTGTAATTGTAATTGCAATTGCAATTGCAATTGTAATTGTAATTGTAATTGTAATTGTAATTGTAATTGTAATTGTAATTGTAATTGTAATTGTAATTGTAATTGTAATTGTAATTGTAATTGTAATTGTAATTGTAATTGTAATTGTAATTGTAATTGTAATTGTAATTGTAATTGTAATTGTAATTGTATTTGTAATTGTAATTGTAATTGTAATTGTAATTGTAATTGTAATTGTAATTGTAATTGTAATTGTAATTGTAATTGTAATTGTAATTGTAATTGTAATTGTAATTGTAATTGTAATTGTAATTGTAATTGTAATTGTAATTGTAATTGTAATTGTAATTGTAATTGTAATTGTAATTGTAATTGTAATTGTAATTGTAATTGTAATTGTAATTGTAATTGTAATTGTAATTGTAATTGTAATTGTAATTGTAATTGTAATTGTAATTGTAATTGTAATTGTAATTATAATTGTAATTGTAATTGTAATTGTAATTGTAATTGTAATTGTAATTGTAATTGTAATTGTAATTGTAATTGTAATTGTAATTGTAAATGTAATTGTAATTGTAATTGTAACTGTAATTGTAATTGTAATTGTAATTGTAATTGTAATTGTAATTGTAATTGTAATTGTAATTGTAATTGTAATTGTAATTGTAATTGTAATTGTAATTGTAATTGTAATTGTAATTGTAATTGTAATTGTAATTGTAATTGTAATTGTAATTGTAATTGTAATTGTAATTGTAATTGTAATTGTAATTGTAATTGTAATTGTAATTGTAATTGTAATTGTAATTGTAATTGTAATTGTAATTGTAATTGTAATTGTAATTGTAATTGTAATTGTAATTGTAATTGTAATTGTAATTGTAATTGTAATTGTAATTGTAATTGTAATTGTAATTGTAATTGTAATTGTAATTGTAATTGTAATTGTAATTGTAATTGTAATTGTAATTGTAATTGTAATTGTAATTGTAATTGTAATTGTAATTGTAATTGTAATTGTAATTGTAATTGTAATTGTAATTGTAATTCTAATTGTAATTGTAATTTTAAATGTAATTGTAATTGTAATTGTAATTGTTATTGTAATTGTAATTGTAATTGTAATTGTAATTGTAATTGTAATTGTAATTGTAATTGTAATTGTAATTGTAATTGTAATTTCAATTGTAATTGTAGTTGTAATTGTAATTGTAATTGTAATTGTAATTGTAATTGTAATTGTAATTGAATTGTAATTGTAATTGTAATTGTAATTGTAATTGTAATTGTAATTGTAATTGTAATTGTAATTGTAATTGTAATTGTAATTGTAATTGTAATTGTAATTGTAATTGTAATTGTAATTGTAATTGTAATTGTAATTGTAATTGTAATTGTAATTGTAATTGTAATTGTAATTGTAATTGTAATTGTAATTGTAATTGTAATTGTAATTGTAATTGTAATTGTAATTGTAATAGTAATTGTAATTGTAATTGTAATTGTAATTGTAATTGTAATTGTAATTGTAATTGTAATTGTAATTGTAATTGTAATTGTAATTGTAATTGTAATTGTAATTGTAATTGTAATTGTAATTGTAATTGTAATTGTAATTGTAATTGTAATTGTAATTGTAATTGTAATTGTAATTGTAATTGTAATTGTAATTGTAATTGTAATTGTAATTGTAATTGTAATTGTAATTGTAATTGTAATTGTAATTGTAATTGTAATTGTAATTGTAATTGTAATTGTAATTGTAATTGTAATTGTAATTGTAATTGTAATTGTAATTGTAATTGTAATTGTAATTGTAATTGTAATTGTAATTGTAATTGTAATTGTAATTGTAATTGTAATTGTAATTGTAATTGTAATTGTAATTGTAATTGTAATTGTAATTGTAATTGTAATTGTAATTGTAATTGTAATTGTAATTGTAATTGTAATTGTAATTGTAATTGTAATTGTAATTGTAATTGTAATTGTAATTGTAATTGTAATTGTAATTGTAATTTTATTTGTAATTGTAATTGTAATTGTAATTGTAATTGTAATTGTAATTGTAATTGTAATTGTAATTGTAATTGTAATTGTAATTGTAATTGTAATTGTAATTGTAATTGTAATTGTAATTGTAATTGTAATTGTAATTGTAATTGTAATTGTAATTGTAATTGTAATTGTAATTGTAATTGTAATTGTAATTGTAATTGTAATTGTAATTGCAATTGCAATTGCAATTGTAATTGTAATTGTAATTGTAATTGTAATTGTAATTGTAATTGTAATTGTAATTGTAATTGTAATTGTAATTGTAATTGTAATTGTAATTGTAATTGTAATTGTAATTGTAATTGTAATTGTAATTGTAATTGTAATTGTAATTGTAATTGTAATTGTAATTGTAATTGTAATTGTAATTGTAATTGTAATTGTAATTGTAATTGTAATTGTAATTGTAATTGTAATTGTAATTGTAATTGTAATTGTAATTGTAATTGTAATTGTAATTGTAATTGTAATTGTAATTGTAATTGTAATTGTAATTGTAATTGTAATTGTAATTGTAATTGTAATTGTAATTGTAATTGTAATAGTAATTGTATTTGTAATTGTAATTGTAATTGTAATTGTAATTGTAATTGTAATTGTAATTGTAATTGTAATTGTAATTGTAATTGTGATTGTAACTGTAATTGTAATTGTAATTGTAATTGTAATTGTAATTGTAATTGTAATTGTAATTGTAATTGTAATTGTAATTGTAATTGTAATTGTAATTGTAATTGTAATTGTAATTGTAATTGTAATTGTAATTGTAATTGTACTTGTAATAGTAATTGTAATTGTAATTGTAATTGTAATTGTAATTGTAATTGTAATTGTAATTGTAATTTTAATTGTAATTGTAATTGTAATTGTAATTGTAATTGTAATTGTAATTGTAATTGTAATTGTAATTGTAATTGTAATTGTAATTGTAATTGTAATTGTACTTGTAATTGTCATTGTAAATATAATTGTAATTGTAATTGTAATTGTAATTGTAATTGTAATTGTAATTGTAATTGTAATTGTAATTGTAATTGTAATTGTAATTGTAATTTCAATTGTAATTGTAGTTGTAATTGTAATTGTAATTGTAATTGTAATTGTAATTGTAATTGTAATTGAATTGTAATTGTAATTGTAATTGTAATTGTAATTGCAATTGTAATTGTAATTGTAATTGAAATTGTAATTATAATTGTAATTGTAATTGTAATTGTAATTGTAATTGTAATTGTAATTGTAATTGTAATTGTAATTGTAATTGTAATTGTAATTGTAATTGTAATTGTAATTGTAATTGTAATTGTAATTGTAATTGTAATTGTAATTGTAATTGTAATTGTAATTGTAATTGAATTGTAATTGTAATTGCAATTGCAATTGCAATTGTAATTGTAATTGTAATTGTAATTGTAATTGTAATTGTAATTGTAATTGTAATTGTAATTGTAATTGTAATTGTAATTGTAATTGTAATTGTAATTGTAATTGTAATTGTAATTGTAATTGTAATTGTAATTGTAATTGTAATTGTAATTGTAATTGTATTTGTAATTGTAATTGTAATTGTAATTGTAATTGTAATTGTAATTGTAATTGTAATTGTAATTGTAATTGTAATTGTAATTGTAATTGTAATTGTAATTGTAATTGTAATTGTAATTGTAATTGTAATTGTAATTGTAATTGTAATTGTAATTGTAATTGTAATTGTAATTGTAATTGTAATTGTAATTGTAATTGTAATTGTAATTGTAATTGTAATTGTAATTGTAATTGTAATTGTAATTGTAATTGTAATTGTAATTGTAATTGTAATTGTAATTGTAATTGTAATTATAATTGTAATTGTAATTGTAATTGTAATTGTAATTGTAATTGTAATTGTAATTGTAATTGTAATTGTAATTGTAATTGTAATTGTAATTGTAAATGTAATTGTAATTGTAATTGTAACTGTAACTGTAATTGTAATTGTAATTGTAATTGTAATTGTAATTGTAATTGTAATTGTAATTGTAATTGTAATTGTAATTGTAATTGTAATTGTAATTGTAATTGTAATTGTAATTGTAATTGTAATTGTAATTGTAATTGTAATTGTAATTGTAATTGTAATTGTAATTGTAATTGTAATTGTAATTGTAATTGTAATTGTAATTGTAATTGTAATTGTAATTGTAATTGTAATTGTAATTGTAATTGTAATTGTAATTGTAATTGTAATTGTAATTGTAATTGTAATTGTAATTGTAATTGTAATTGTAATTGTAATTGTAATTGTAATTGTAATTGTAATTGTAATTGTAATTGTAATTGTAATTGTAATTGTAATTGTAATTGTAATTGTAATTGTAATTGTAATTGTAATTGTAATTGTAATTGTAATTGTAATTGTAATTGTAATTGTAATTGTAATTGTAATTGTAATTGTAATTGTAATTGTAATTGTAATTCTAATTGTAATTGTAATTTTAAATGTAATTGTAATTGTAATTGTAATTGTTATTGTAATTGTAATTGTAATTGTAATTGTAATTGTAATTGTAATTGTAATTGTAATTGTAATTGTAATTGTAATTGTAATTTCAATTGTAATTGTAGTTGTAATTGTAATTGTAATTGTAATTGTAATTGTAATTGTAATTGTAATTGAATTGTAATTGTAATTGTAATTGTAATTGTAATTGTAATTGTAATTGTAATTGTAATTGTAATTGTAATTGTAATTGTAATTGTAATTGTAATTGTAATTGTAATTGTAATTGTAATTGTAATTGTAATTGTAATTGTAATTGTAATTGTAATTGTAATTGTAATTGTAATTGTAATTGTAATTGTAATTGTAATTGTAATTGTAATTGTAATTGTAATTGTAATAGTAATTGTAATTGTAATTGTAATTGTAATTGTAATTGTAATTGTAATTGTAATTGTAATTGTAATTGTAATTGTAATTGTAATTGTAATTGTAATTGTAATTGTAATTGTAATTGTAATTGTAATTGTAATTGTAATTGTAATTGTAATTGTAATTGTAATTGTAATTGTAATTGTAATTGTAATTGTAATTGTAATTGTAATTGTAATTGTAATTGTAATTGTAATTGTAATTGTAATTGTAATTGTAATTGTAATTGTAATTGTAATTGTAATTGTAATTGTAATTGTAATTGTAATTGTAATTGTAATTGTAATTGTAATTGTAATTGTAATTGTAATTGTAATTGTAATTGTAATTGTAATTGTAATTGTAATTGTAATTGTAATTGTAATTGTAATTGTAATTGTAATTGTAATTGTAATTGTAATTGTAATTGTAATTGTAATTGTAATTGTAATTGTAATTGTAATTGTAATTGTAATTGTAATTGTAATTGTAATTGTAATTGTAATTGTAATTGTAATTGTAATTGTAATTGTAATTGTAATTGTAATTTTATTTGTAATTGTAATTGTAATTGTAATTGTAATTGTAATTGTAATTGTAATTGTAATTGTAATTGTAATTGTAATTGTAATTGTAATTGTAATTGTAATTGTAATTGTAATTGTAATTGTAATTGTAATTGTAATTGTAATTGTAATTGTAATTGTAATTGTAATTGTAATTGTAATTGTAATTGTAATTGTAATTGTAATTGTAATTGTAATTGTAATTGTAATTGTAATTGTAATTGTAATTGTAATTGTAATTGTAATTGTAATTGTAATTGTAATTATACGTGTAATTGTAATTGTAATTGTAATTGTAATTGTAATTGTAATTGTAATTGTAATTGTAATTGTAATTGTAATTGTAATTGTAATTGTAATTGTAATTGTAATTGTAATTGTAATTGTAATTGTAATTGTAATTGTAATTGTAATTGTAATTGTAATTGTATTTGTAATTGTAATTGTAATTGTAATTGTAATTGTAATTGTAATTGTAATTGTAATTGTGATTGTAATTGTAATTGTAATTGTAATTGTAATCGTAAGTGTAATTGTAATTGTAATTGTAATTGTAATTGTGATTGTAATTGTAATTGTAATTGTAATTGTAATTGTAATTGTAATTGTAATTGTAATTGTAATTGTAATTGTAATTGTAATTGTAATTGTAATTGTAATTGTAATTGTAATTGTAATTGTAATTGTAATTGTAATTGTAATTGTAATTGTAATTGTAATTGTAATTGTAATTGTAATTGTAATTGTAATTGTAATTGTAATTGTAATTGTAATTGTAATTGTAATTGTAATTTTAATTGTAATTGTAATTGTAATTGTAATTGTAATTGTAATTGTAAGTGTAATTGTAATTGTAATTGTAATTGTACTTGTAATTGTCATTGTAAATATAATTGTAATTGTAATTGTAATTGTAATTGTAATTGTAATTGTAATTGTAATTGTAATTGTAATTGTAATTGTAATTGTAATTGTAATTGTAATTGTAATTGTAATTGTAATTGTAATTTCAATTGTAATTGTAGTTGTAATTGTAATTGTAATTGTAATTGTAATTGTAATTGTAATTGTAATTGTAATTGAATTGTAATTGTAATTGTAATTGTAATTGTAATTGTAATTGTAATTGTAATTGTAATTGAAATTGTAATTATAATTGTAATTGTAATTGTAATTGTAATTGTAATTGTAATTGTAATTGTAATTGTAATTGTAATTGTAATTGTAATTGTAATTGTAATTGTAATTGTAATTGTAATTGTAATTGTAATTGTAATTGTAATTGTAATTGTAATTGTAATTGTAATTGTAATTGTAATTGTAATTGTAATTGTAATTGTAATTGTAATTGTAATTGTAATTGTAATTGTAATTGTAATTGTAATTGTAATTGAATTGTAATTGTAATTGCAATTGCAATTGCAATTGCAATTGCAATTGTAATTGTAATTGTAATTGTAATTGTAATTATAATTGTAATTGTAATTGTAATTGTAATTGTAATTGTAATTGTAATTGTAATTGTAATTGTAATTGTAATTGTAATTGTAATTGTAATTGTAATTGTAATTGTAATTGTAATTGTAATTGTAATTGTAATTGTAATTGTAATTGTAATTGTAATTGTAATTGTAATTGTAATTGTAATTGTAATTGTAATTGTAATTGTAATTGTAATTGTAATTGTAATTGTAATTGTAATTGTAATTGTAATTGTAATTGTAATTGTAATTGTAATTGTAATTGTAATTGTAATTGTAATTGTAATTGTAATTGTAATTGTAATTGTAATTGTAATTGTAATTGTAATTGTAATTGTAATTGTAATTGTAATTGTAATTGTAATTGTAATTGTAATTGTAATTGTAATTGTAATTGTAATTGTAATTGTAATTGTAATTGTAATTGTAATTGTAATTGTAATTGTAATTGTAATTGTAATTGTAATTGTAATTGTAATTGTAATTGTAATTGTAATTGTAATTGTAATTGTAATTGTAATTGTAATTGTAATTGTAATTGTAATTGTAATTGTAATTGTAATTGTAATTGTAATTGTAATTGTAATTGTAATTGTAATTGTAATTGTAATTGTAATTGTAATTGTAATTGTAATTGTAATTGTAATTGTAATTGTAATTGTAATTGTAATTGTAATTGTAATTGTAATTGTAATTGTAATTGTAATTGTAATTGTAATTGTAATTGTAATTGTAATTGTAATTGTAATTGTAATTGTAATTGTAATTGTAATTGTAATTGTAATTGTAATTGTAATTGTAATTGTAATTGTAATTGTAATTGTAATTGTAATTGTAATTGTAATTGTAATTGTAATTGTAATTGTAATTGTAATTGTAATTGTAATTGTAATTGTAATTGTAATTGTAATTGTAATTGTAATTGTAATTGTAATTGTAATTTTAATTGTAATTGTAATTGTAATTGTAATTGTTATTGTAATTGTAATTGTAATTGTAATTGTAATTGTAATTGTAATTGTAATTGTAATTGTAATTGTAATTGTAATTGTAATTTCAATTGTAATTGTAGTTGTAATTGTAATTGTAATTGTAATTGTAATTGTAATTGTAATTGTAATTGAATTGTAATTGTAATTGTAATTGTAATTGTAATTGTAATTGTAATTGTAAATGTAATTGTAATTGTAATTGTAATTGTAATTGTAATTGTAATTGTAATTGTAATTGTAATTGTAATTGTAATTGTAATTGTAATTGTAATTGTAATTGTAATTGTAATTGTAATTGTAATTGTAATTGTAATTGTAATTGTAATTGTAATTGTAATTGTAATTGTAATTGTAATTGTAATTGTAATTGTAATTGTAATTGTAATTGTAATTGTAATTGTAATTGTAATTGTAATTGTAATTGTAATTGTAATTGTAATTGTAATTGTAATTGTAATTGTAATTGTAATTGTAATTGTAATTGTAATTGTAATTGTAATTGTAATTGTAATTGTAATTGTAATTGTTATTGTAATTGTAATTGTAATTGTAATTGTAATTGTAATTGTAATTGTAATTGTAATTGTAATTGTAATTGTAATTGTAATTGTAATTGTAATTGTAATTGTAATTGTAATTGTAATTGTAATTGTAATTGTAATTGTAATTGTAATTGTAACTGTAATTGTAATTGTAATTGTAATTGTAATTGTAATTGTAATTGTAATTGTAATTGTAATTGTAATTGTAATTGTAATTGTAGTTGTAATTGTAATTGTAATTGTAATTGTAATTGTAATTGTAATTGTAATTGTAATTGTAATTGTAATTGTAATTGTAATTGTAATTGTAATTGTAATTGTAATTGTAATTGTAATTGTAATTGTAATTGTAATTGTAATTGTAATTGTAATTGTAATTGTAATTGTAATTGTAATTGTAATTGTAATTGTAATTGTAATTGTAATTGTAATTGTAATTGTAATTGTAATTGTAATTGTAATTGTAATTGTAATTGTAATTGTAATTGTAATTGTAATTGTAATTGTAATTGTAATTGTAATTGTAATTGTAATTGTAATTGTAATTGTAATTGTAATTGTAATTGTAATTGTAATTGTAATTGTAATTGTAATTGAAATTGTAATTGTAATTGTAATTGTAATTGTAATTGTAATTGTAATTGTAATTGTAATTGTAATTGTAATTGTAATTGTAATTGTAATTGTAATTGTAATTGTAATTGTAATTATACGTGTAATTGTAATTGTAATTGTAATTGTAATTGTAATTGTAATTGTAATTGTATTTGTAATTGTAATTGTAAGTGTAATTGTAATTGTAATTGTAATTGTAATTGTAATTGTAATTGTGATTGTAATTGTAATTGTAATTGTAATTGTAATTGTAACTGTAATTGTAATTGTAATTGTAATTGTAATTGTAATTGTAATTGTAATTGTAATTGTAATTGTAATTGTAATTGTAATTGTAATTGTAATTGTAATTGTAATTGTAATTGTAATTGTAGTTGTAATTGTAATTGTAATTGTAATTGTAATTGTAATTGTAATTGTAATTGTAATTGTAATTGTAATTGTAATTGTAATTGAAATTGTAATTGTAATTGTAATTGTAATTGTAATTGTAATTGTAACTGTAATTGTAATTGTAATTGTAATTGTAATTGTAATTGTAATTGTAATTGTAATTGTAATTATACGTGTAATTGTAATTGTAATTGTAATTGTAATTGTAATTGTAATTGTAATTGTATTTGTAATTGTAATTGTAAGTGTAATTGTAATTGTAATTGTAATTGTAATTGTAATTGTAATTGTGATTGTAATTGTAATTGTAATTGTAATTGTAATTGTAACTGTAATTGTAATTGTAATTGTAATTGTAATTGTAATTGTAATTGTAATTGTAATTGTAATTGTAATTGTAATTGTAATTGTAATTGTAATTGTAATTGTAATTGTAATTGTAATTGTAATTGTAATTGTAATTGTAATTGTAATTGTAATTGTAATTGTAATTGTAATTGTAATTGTAATTGTAATTGTAATTGTAATTGTAATTGTAATTTTAATTGTAATTGTAATTGTAATTGTAATTGTAATTGTAATTGTAATTGTAATTGTAATTGTAATTGTAATTGTAATTGTAATTGTACTTGTAATTGTCATTGTAAATATAATTGTAATTGTAATTGTAATTGTAATTGTAATTGTAATTGTAATTGTAATTGTAATTGTAATTGTAATTGTAATTGTAATTGTAATTGTAATTGTAATTGTAATTGTAATTTCAATTGTAATTGTAGTTGTAATTGTAATTGTAATTGTAATTTTAATTGTAATTGTAATTGTAATTGTAATTGAATTGTAATTGTAATTGTAATTGTAATTGTAATTGTAATTGTAATTGTAATTGTAATTGTAATTGAAATTGTAATTGTAATTGTAATTGTAATTGTAATTGTAATTGTAATTGTAATTGTAATTTCAATTGTAATTGTAGTTGTAATTGTAATTGTAATTGTAATTGTAATTGTAATTGTAATTGTAATTGTAATTGTAATTGAATTGTAATTGTAATTGTAATTGTAATTGTAATTGTAATTGTAATTGTAATTGTAATTGTAATTGTAATTGTAATTGATATTGTAATTGTAATTGTAATTGTAATTGTAATTGTAATTGTAATTGTAATTGTAATTGTAATTGTAATTGTAATTGTAATTGTAATTGTAATTGTAATTGTAATTGTAATTGTAATTGTAATTGTAATTGTAATTGTAATTGTAATTGTAATTGTAATTGTAATTGTAATTGTAATTGTAATTGTAATTGTAATTGTAATTGTAATTGTAATTGTAATTGAATTGTAGGGGAAAGTGGGGTAAGATAACGAGTTGGGTAAGACGACGAACCCTTTTAAAATTTTTCCGCGAAATTTAGTAGCCAAATTAGAGTGCCCTGTCATCTTTCCTCTATGTGAGGAACTAAGCTACTAAAAATAGCGTGGTTCGTAGGCGTGCTTTTCGCGGTACAGAAGCGTCTGTGTTTACGACAGTTTGCTTATAAATTCTGTGCAACGAAAATAGTGCATTTTAAGTGTTAAAAGGTGAGCTGGTTTTTATATTAGTTAGCACTGTTAGCTGCATGTGTTGGTCTCTTATTTCTGACATTTTTTACGAACTAACATTATAAACTCAAATTTGTCAGCAAATATTTCAAACATAACATCAACGGGGCAAGTTGGCGGAAGTAAGTTGACGACCTCGTCATCTTAACTCGTGATTCGTCATCTTGCCCCATTAAAAACTGATGTTCAACTTCTTATATTACCTACTCTTTCAGAAGATGCCGAGAGTATATAAAAGAAGAACTAATAGGCGATCATGGGATGAAATTGCTTTAATAGCCGCTATTCAGGTTGTTAGGGAGGGGATGTCATGCAATATGGCTGCTTCCAATTACGAGATTCCAGAAGCAACATTAAGAAGATATGTAAAGAAAGATGCACGAGGTGAGGACCTTCCTATACATGGGGGACGGTATCACGACACTTTTGATGCAGAACAAAGTCGTGAATTGGAAAAATACATTGTAGACATAGATAGGAGAGGTTTTGGACTTACCTCTACACAACTTAGAAAGTTAGCATACGAGTTTGCCGAGAGAAACAATATACCGCACCGTTTTAGTCACAACAAACAAATGGCTGGTAAAGATTGGCTTGAATCAGTTATGAAAAAGCACAGGTTCAGTTTAAGGACACCGGAAGCCACGTCTATTGCTCGGTTAATGGGCTTCAATAAAGTGGCAGTGGGCAAATTTTTCAAAATCCTCCAGGAAGTTTTAGAAAAATATCATTTCACTGCTGATAAAATCTACAACGCCGACGAAAGTGGTCTATCATCTGTCCCTAATAAGCTTCCAAAGGTATTAACGCCTACTGGAACTAGAAGGGTTGCCAAAGCTGTTTCTGCCGAAAGAGGAAAAAATACAACAGTAGTTTGTGCAGTTAATGCTGTGGGCAACTTTATCCCCCCATATTTTATTTTCGGGCGAAAAAGGATGAAAGAGGAATTATTGTAATTGTAATTGTAATTGTAATTGTAATTGTAATTGTAATTGTAATTGTAATTGTAATTGTAATTGTAATTGTAACTGTAACTGTAACTGTAATTGTATTTGTAATTGTAATTGTAATTGTAATTGTAATTGTAATTGTAATTGTGATTGTAATTGTAATTGTAATTGTAATTGTAATTGTAATTGTAATTGTAATTGTAATTGTAATTGTAATTGTAATTGTAATTGTAATTGTAATTGTAATTGTAATTGTAATTGTAATTGTAATTGTAATTGTAATTGTATTTGTAATTGTAATTGTAATTGTAATTGTAATAGTAATTGTAATTGTAATTGTAATTGTAATTGTAATTGTAATTGTAATTGTAATTATAATTGTAATTGTAATTGTAATTGTAATTGTAATTGTAATTGTAATTGTAATTGTAATTGTAATTGTAATTGTAATTGTAATTGTAATTGTAATTGTAATTGTAATTGTAATTGTAATTGTAATTGTAATTGTTATTGTAATAGTAATTGTAAATGTAATTGTAATTGTAATTGTAATTGTAATTGTAATTGTAATTGTAATTGTAATTGTAATTGTAATTGTAATTGTAATTGTAATTGTAATTGTAATTGTATTTGTAATTGTAATTGTAATTGTAATTGTAATTGTAATTGTAATTGTAATTGTAATAGTAATTGCAATTGTAATTGTAATTGTAATGGTCATTGTAATTGTAATTGTAATTGTAATTGTAATTGTACTTGTAATTGTAATTGTAATTGTAATTGTAATTGTAATTGTAATTGTAATTGTAATTGTAATTGTAATTGTAATTGTAATTGTAATTGTAATTGTAATTGTAATAGTAATTGTAATTGTAATTGTAACTGTAATTGTAATTGTAATTGTAATTGTAATTGTAATTGCAATTGTAATTGTAATTGTAATTGTAATTGTAATTGTAATTGTAATTGTAATTGTAATTGTAATTGTAATTGTAATTGTAATTGTAATTGTATTTGTAATTGTAATTGTAATTGTAATTGTAATTGTAATTGTAATTGTAATTGTAATTGTAATTGTAATTGTAATTGTAATTGTAATTGTAATTGTAATTGTAATTGTAATTGTAATTGTAATTGTAATTGTAATTGTAATTGTAATTGTAATTGTAATTGTAATTGTAATTGTAATTGCAATTGCAATTGTAATTGTAATTGTAATTGTAATTGCAATTGTAATTGTAATTGTAATTGTAATTGTAATTGTAATTGTAATTGCAATTGCAATTGTAATTGTAATTGTAATTGTAATTGTAATTGTAATTGTAATTGTAATTGTAATTGTAATTGTAATTGTAATTGTAATTGTAATTGTAATTGTAATTGTAATTGTAATTGTAATTGTAATTGTAATTGTAATTGTAATTGTAATTGTATTGTAATTGTAATTGTAATTGTAATTGTAATTGTAATTGTAATTGTAATTGTAATTATAATTGTAATTGTAATTGTAATTGTAATTGTAATTGTAATTGTAATTGTAATTGTAATTGTAATTGTAATTGTAATTGTAATTGTAACTGTAATTGTAATTGTAATAGTAATTGTAATTGTAACTGTAATTGTAATTGTAATTGTAATTGTAATTGTAATTGTAATTGTAATTGTAATTGTAATTGTAAATGTAATTGTAATTGTAATTGTAATTGTAATTGTAATTGTAATTGTAATTGTAATTGTAATTGTAATTGTAATTGTAATTGTAATTGTAATTGTAATTGTAACTGTAATTGTAATTGTAATTGTAATTGTAATTGTAATTGTAATTGTAATTGTAATTGTAATTGTAATTGTAATTGTAATTGTAATTGTAATTGTAATTGTAATTGTAATTGTAATTGTAATAGTAATTGTAATTGTAATTGTAATTGTAATTGTAATTGTAATTGTAATTGTAATTGTAATTGTAATTGTAATTGTAATTGTAATTGTAATTGTAATTGTAATTGTAATTGTAATTGTAATTGTAATTGTAATTGTAATTGTAATTGTAATTTTAATTGTAATAGTGATTGTAATTGTAATTGTAATTGTAATTGTAATTGTAATTGTAATTGTAATTGTAATTGTAATTGTAATTGTAATTGTAATTTTAATTGTAATTGTAATTGTAATTGTAATTGTAATTGTAATTGTAATTGTAATTGTAATTGTAATTGTAATTGTAATTGTAATTGTAATTGGAATTGGAATTGGAATTGGAATTGGAATTGGAATTGTAATTGTAATTGTAATTGTAATTGTAATTGTAATTGTAATTGTAATTGTAATTGTAATTGTAATTGTAATTGTAATTGTAATTGTAATTGTAATTGTAATTGTAATTGTAATTGTAATTGTAATTGTAATTGTAATTTTAATTGTAATAGTAATTGTAATTGTAATTGAAATTGTAATTGTAATTGTAATTGTAATTGTAATTGTAATTGTAATTTTAATTGTAATTGTAATTGTAATTGTAATTGTAATTGTAATTGTAATTGTAATTGTAATTGTAATTGTAATTGTAACTGTAATTGCAATTGTAATTGTAATTGTAATTGTAATTGTAATTGTAATTGTAATTGTAATTGTAATTGTAATTGTAATTGTAATTGTAATTGTAATTGTAATTGTAATTGTAATTGTAATTGTAATTGTAATTGTAATTCTAATTGTAATTGTAATAGTAATTTTAATTGTAATTGTAATTGTAATTGTAATTGTAATTGTAATTGTAATTGTAATTGTAATTGTAATTGTAACTGTAATTGTAATTGTAACTGTAATTGTAATTGTAATTGTAATTGCAATTGTAATTGTAATTGTAATTGTAATTGTAATTGTAATTGTAATTGTAATTGTAATTGTAATTGTAATTGTAATTGTAATTGTAATTGTAATTGTAATTGAAATTGTAATTGTAATTGTAATTGTAATTGTAATTGTAATTGTAATTGTAATTGTAATTGTAATTGTAATTGTAATTGTAATTGTAATTGTAATTGTAATTGTAATTGTAATTGTAATTGTAATTGTAATTGTAATTGTAATTGTAATTGTAATTGTAATTGTAATTGTAATTGTAATTGTAATTGTAATTGTAATTGTAATTGTAATTGTAATTGTAATTGTAATTGTAATTGTTATTGTAATTGTAATTGTAATTGTAATTGTAATTGTAATTGTAATTGTAATTGTAATTGTAATTGTAATTGTAATTG